>CATIVE010000184.1:0-19242 GCA_949628195.1 Phasia obesa | reverse complement strand
ACGCTTATTTAAGAAGATACAGCAAAAATAAGATTTTCATATCAAAAATATATTTTTTTATGAAATATATAGGTCGTCACGGATTTTTGTCCTTTTTTCGATTAGACGCTTATTTAAGAAGATACAGCAAAAATAAGATTTTCATATCAAAAATATATTTTTTTATGAAATATATAGGTCGTCACGGAATTTTTGTCCTTTTTTCGATTAGACGCTTATTTAAGAAGATACAGCAAAAATAAGATTTTCATATCAAAAATATATTTTTTTATGAAAAATATAGGTCGTCACGGATTTTTGTCCTTTTTTCGATTAGACGCTTATTTAAGAAGATACAGCAAAAATAAGATTTTCATATAAAAAATATATTTTTTTTATGAAATATATAGGTCGTCACGGATTTTTGTCCTTTTTTCGATTAGAAGCTTATTTAAGAAGATACAGCAAAAATAAGATTTTCATATAAAAAATATATTTTTTTATGAAATATATAGGTCGTCACGGATTTTTGTCCTTTTTTCGATTAGACGCTTATTTAAGAAGATACAGCAAAAATAAGGTTTTCATATCAAAAATATATTTTTTTTATGAAATATATAGGTCGTCACGGATTTTTGTCCTTTTTTCGATTAGAAGCTTATTTAAGAAGATACAGCAAAAATAAGATTTTCATATAAAAAATATATTTTTTTTATGAAATATATAGGTCGTCACGGAATTTTGTCCTTTTTTCGATTAGACGCTTATTTAAGAAGATACAGCAAAAATAAGATTTTCATATCAAAAATATATTTTTTTTATGAAATATATAGGTCGTCACGGATTTTTGTCCTTTTTTCGATTAGACGCTTATTTAAGAAGATACAGCAAAAATAAGATTTTCATATCAAAAATATATTTTTTTTATGAAATATATAGGTCGTCACGGATTTTTGTCCTTTTTTCGATTAGACGCTTATTTAAGAAGATACAGCAAAAATAAGATTTTCATATCAAAAATATATTTTTTTTATGAAATATATAGGTCGTCACGGATTTTTGTTCTTTTTTCGATTAGACGCTTATTTAAGAAGATACAGCAAAAATAAGATTTTCATATCAAAAATATATTTTTTTTATGAAATATATAGGTCGTCACGGATTTTTGTCCTTTTTTCGATTAGACGCTTATTTAAGAAGATACAGCAAAAATATATTTTTTTATGAAATATATAGGTCGTCACGGATTTTTGTCCTTTTTTCGATTAGACGCTTATTTAAGAAGATACAGCAAAAATAAGATTTTCATATCAAAAATATATTTTTTTATGAAATATATAGGTCGTCACGGATTTTTGTCCTTTTTTCGATTAGACGCTTATTTAAGAAGATACAGCAAAAATAAGATTTTCATATAAAAAATATATTTTTTTTATGAAATATATAGGTCGTCACGGATTTTTGTCCTTTTTTCGATAAGACGCTTATTTAAGAAGATACAGCAAAAATAAGATTTTTATATAAATATGAAAAATATAGATCGTCACAGATTTTTATCCTTTCTTCGATTAGAAGCTTATTTAAGAAGATACAGCAAAAATAAGATTTTCATATAAAAAATATATTTTTTTTATGAAATATATAGGTCGTCACGGATTTTTGTCCTTTTTTCGATTAGAAGCTGATTTAAGAAGATACAGCAAAAATAAGATTTTCATATAAAAAATATATTTTTTTATAAAATATATAGGTCGTCACCGATTTTTGGCCTTTTTTCGATTAGACGCTTATTTAAGAAGATACAGCAAAAATAAGATTTTCATATCAAAAATATATTTTTTTTATGAAATATATAGGTCGTCACGGATTTTTGTCCTTTTTTCGATTAGACGCTTATTTAAGAAGATACAGCAAAAATAAGATTTTCATATCAAAAATATATTTTTTTTATGAAATATATAGGTCGTCACGGATTTTTGTCCTTTTTTCGATTAGACGCTTATTTAAGAAGATACAGCAAAAATAAGATTTTCATATAAAATATATATTTTTTTTATGAAATATATATGTAGGTCGTCACGGATTTTTGTCCTTTTTTCGATTAGACGCTTATTTAAGAAGATACAGCAAAAATAAGATTTTCATATCAAAAATATATTTTTTTTTATGAAATATATATATAGGTCGTCACGGATTTTTGTCCTTTTTTCGATTAGACGCTTATTTAAGAAGATACAGCAAAAATAAGATTTTCATATCAAAAATATATTTTTTTTTATGAAATATATATATAGGTCGTCACGGACTTTTGTCCTTTTTTCGATTAGACGCTTATTTAAGAAGATACAGCAAAAATAAGATTTTCATATAAAAATAGTTTTTTTTTTATGAAAAATATAGGTCGTCACGGATTTTTGTCCTTTTTTCGATTAGACGCTTATTTAAGAAGATACAGCAAAAATAAGATTTTCATATCAAAAATATATTTTTTTATGAAATATATAGGTCGTCACGGATTTTTGTCCTTTTTTTCGATTAGACGCTTATTTAAGAAGATACAGCAAAAATAAGATTTTCATATAAAAAATAGTTTTTTTATGAAAAATATAGGTCGTCACGGATTTTTGTCCTTTTTTCGATTAGACGCTTATTTAAGAAGATACAGCAAAAATAAGATTTTCATATAAAAAATATATTTTTTTTTTATGAAATATATAGGTCGTCACGGATTTTTGTCCTTTTTTCGATTAGAAGCTTATTTAAGAAGATACAGCAAAAATAAGATTTTCATATAAAAAATATATTTTTTTATAAAATATATAGGTCGTCACCGATTTTTGGCCTTTTTTCGATTAGACGCTTATTTAAGAAGATACAGCAAAAATAAGATTTTCATATCAAAAATATATTTTTTTTTATGAAATATATATATAGGTCGTCACGGATTTTTGTCCTTTTTTCGATTAGACGCTTATTTAAGAAGATACAGCAAAAATAAGATTTTCATATCAAAAATATATTTTTTTATGAAATATATAGGTCGTCACGGATTTTTGTCCTTTTTTCGATTAGACGCTTATTTAAGAAGATACAGCAAAAATAAGATTTTCATATCAAAAATATATTTTTTTATGAAATATATAGGTCGTCACGGATTTTTGTCCTTTTTTCGATTAGACGCTTATTTAAGAAGATACAGCAAAAATAAGATTTTCATATCAAAAATATATTTTTTTATGAAAAATATAGGTCGTCACGGATTTTTGTCCTTTTTTCGATTAGACGCTTATTTAAGAAGATACAGCAAAAATAAGATTTTCATATAAAAAATATATTTTTTTTATGAAATATATAGGTCGTCACGGATTTTTGTCCTTTTTTCGATTAGAAGCTTATTTAAGAAGATACAGCAAAAATAAGATAAAAAATAAATAAAAAATATATTTTTTTATAAAATATATAGGTCGTCACCGATTTTTGGCCTTTTTTCGATAAGACGCTTATTTAAGAAGATACAGCAAAAATAAGATTTTTATATAAATATGAAAAATATAGATCGTCACAGATTTTTATCCTTTCTTCGATTAGAAGCTTATTTAAGAAGATACAGCAAAAATAAGATTTTCATATAAAAAATAGTTTTTTTATGAAAAATATAGGTCGTCACGGATTTTTGTCCTTTTTTCGATTAGACGCTTATTTAAGAAGATACAGCAAAAATAAGATTTTCATATAAAATATATATTTTTTTTATGAAATATATATGTAGGTCGTCACGGATTTTTGTCCTTTTTTCGATTAGACGCTTATTTAAGAAGATACAGCAAAAATAAGATTTTCATATCAAAAATATATTTTTTTATGAAATATATAGGTCGTCACGGATTTTTGTCCTTTTTTCGATTAGACGCTTATTTAAGAAGATACAGCGAAAATAAGATTTTCATATCAAAAATATATTTTTTTATGAAGTATATAGGTCGTCACGGATTTTTGTCCTTTTTTCGATTAGACGCTTATTTAAGAAGATACAGCAAAAATAAGATTTTCATATAAAATATATATTTTTTTATGAAATATATATGTAGGTCGCCACGGATTTTTGTCCTTTTTTCGATTAGACGCTTATTTAAGAAGATACAGCAAAAATAAGATTTTCATATAAAAAATAGTTTTTTTATGAAAAATATAGGTCGTCACGGATTTTTGTCCTTTTTTCGATTAGACGCTTATTTAAGAAGATACAGCAAAAATAAGATTTTCATATAAAAAATATATTTTTTTTTATGAAATATATAGGTCGTCACGGATTTTTGTCCTTTTTTCGATTAGAAGCTTATTTAAGAAGATACAGCAAAAATAAGATTTTCATATAAAAAATATATTTTTTTATAAAATATATAGGTCGTCACCGATTTTTGTCCTTTTTTCGATTAGACGCTTATTTAAGAAGATACAGCAAAAATAAGATTTTCATATCAAAAATATATTTTTTTATGAAATATATAGGTCGTCACGGATTTTTGTCCTTTTTTCGATACAGCAAAAATAAGATTTTCATATCAAAAATATATTTTTTTATGAAATATATAGGTCGTCACGGATTTTTGTCCTTTTTTTCGATTAGACGCTTATTTAAGAAGATACAGCAAAAATAAGATTTTCATATCAAAAATATATTTTTTTATGAAATATATAGGTCGTCACGGATTTTTGTCCTTTTTTCGATACAGCAAAAATAAGATTTTCATATCAAAAATATATTTTTTTATGAAATATATAGGTCGTCACGGATTTTTGTCCTTTTTTTCGATTAGACGCTTATTTAAGAAGATACAGCAAAAATAAGATTTTCATATAAAATATATATTTTTTTATGAAATATATATGTAGGTCGCCACGGATTTTTGTCCTTTTTTCGATTAGACGCTTATTTAAGAAGATACAGCAAAAATAAGATTTTCATATAAAAAATAGTTTTTTTATGAAAAATATAGGTCGTCACGGATTTTTGTCCTTTTTTCGATTAGACGCTTATTTAAGAAGATACAGCAAAAATAAGATTTTCATATAAAAAATATATTTTTTTTATGAAATATATAGGTCGTCACGGATTTTTGTCCTTTTTTCGATTAGAAGCTTATTTAAGAAGATACAGCAAAAATAAGATTTTCATATAAAAAATATATTTTTTTATAAAATATATAGGTCGTCACCGATTTTTGGCCTTTTTTCGATTAGACGCTTATTTAAGAAGATACAGCAAAAATAAGATTTTCATATAAAAAATATATTTTTTTTATGAAATATATAGGTCGTCACGGATTTTTGTCCTTTTTTCGATTAGAAGCTTATTTAAGAAGATACAGCAAAAATAAGATTTTCATATAAAAAATATATTTTTTTATAAAATATATAGGTCGTCACCGATTTTTGGCCTTTTTTCGATAAGACGCTTATTTAAGAAGATACAGCAAAAATAAGATTTTTATATAAATATGAAAAATATAGATCGTCACAGATTTTTATCCTTTCTTCGATTAGAAGCTTATTTAAGAAGATACAGCAAAAATAAGATTTTCATATAAAAAATAGTTTTTTTATGAAAAATATAGGTCGTCACGGATTTTTGTCCTTTTTTCGATTAGACGCTTATTTAAGAAGATACAGCAAAAATAAGATTTTCATATAAAAAATATATTTTTTTTATGAAATATATAGGTCGTCACCGATTTTTGTCCTTTTTTCGATTAGACGCTTATTTAAGAAGATACAACAAAAATAAGATTTTCATATAAAAAATATATTTTTTTATGAAATATATAGGTCGTCACGGATTTTTGTCCTTTTTTCGATTAGACGCTTATTTAAGAAGATACAGTAAAAATAAGATTTTCATATAAAAATGTTGTTTTTATAATTGAAAATATAAATCTTTATTCTTTAAACTTAAACACAACTTAACAATTCAGAGTTTCTTAAGGGAATGAAAAATAGAAATTAAATAATATACATTTACACTCAGAAGGAATGTATGAAAATAGAAACATTCTCGTTGAAAGGTTGCCATATAATTTCAACACGCCCCCACAACGTGGATGTATCTTTACAAATAATTTTAATTGATGTTCATTAAACTAACGCAATTATTATGCTTTATCTTCGACAAATTTTTAGTCAGAATATCTGCTACCATAGCATTTGTTGGACAATACTGCAATAATATTTCATTGGCTCGAACTACTTCTCTTATATGGTGATACCTAATATCTATGTGCTTGCTGCGTCTGTGGTACACTGGGTTGGTAGCCAGTTTTTGAGCTCCTTGATTATCGATATGTAGTATTACTGGATCGCCTTTGGAATATCCTAACTCTATCAAAAGTTTTCGTAAATAGGCTGCTTCTTTTGCTGCTTCTGATGCTGCCATATATTCAGCCTCGGTACTGCTAAGCGCTATAGATTTTTGTTTCTTTGACTCCCATGACACTAAGCAATTACCCACAAAAAACGAAAAACCTGTATATGATTTACGGTCTGAAATTTCGCCACCCCAGTCAGCATCAACGTAGCCGCATATTGATGCTTTATTCCCCATCGTATAATTTATTTTGTACCTGCCAAGTATCTTAATATATGCTTCACTGCCTGCAGATGCTCATGATGAAGATCAGAATTACTTTGAGCCAATTTTGAAACGGAGTGTAGAATATCGGGTCGGGTTGTGATGGCCAAATACATTAAAGTACCTATCATCGACTGATATTGTTGCTGATCAACTTTTCTGCAATTATTTGTACACTGCGACTGATAACCTGCATCAAGCGGTTTACAACTGTCTATATGGAATTTCTTTAACATATCTTTTATGTACTGTGTTTGACCAAATTTAATAGCTCCTGTTTCACCACATCTATCTATTTCAATGCCCAAAAAGTGCTGTAAAGCTCCTTTGTCTGACACATCAAATTCTCCACAAATTTGCTTTTTAACATTCAGGACAACTTCTTCATTTTTACATCCAATAATCATATCATCAACATAGACTGCAACTAATACAATATCTCCGTTTACTTCCTTTTTGTAAAGACATGGATCAGCTTCAGTTGACTGGAAACCAAAATCTTTTAACACATTGTCCAGTTTGTAGTTCCACTCTCTTCCTGACTGCTTTAATCCATATATTGCTTTATTTAGACGTAACACCTTTTTGGGAGAACTGTTGTTTTCAAGCCCCTTTGGCTGTCTTAAATAAATTTCGTCATGCAATTCGCTGTTAAGATAAGCTGTACTTACATCGATCTGATGCAAGTGCATTTTCCACTCCACTGCCAAAGCGAACAAAGTTCGTAAAGAAGAATATCTCAGTACTGGAGAAAAAGTTTCCACATAATCGATTCCGTACCTCTGGCTGCACCCTTTTGCCACCAACCTTGCTTTATGTCGTTCAACGTTGCCTTGTTTGTCTCTTTTCAGCGCAAATACCCATTTAGTAGCTAATGCCTTTTGTCCATCAGGGAGATCTGTTAATGTCCAGGTTTTATTTCGCTCAAGTGAAGTAATTTCGGTTCTCATAGCATCCAACCATGCATCTTTTTCATCACAAGAAATTGCCTCTTCTACTGTCTGCGGTATTTTAATAGATACTAGTTTGTTCAATTCGTTGAATTGTTTTCTTGGCCTGCCGGGTTTATTATTTCTTATTATTCTAGGCCTACCTTTACCAATTAATTTGGGTTTTTCTCCACATTCTGCTTGAGTCTCAATATCTTCATCGGCTGTATTAAATTCTTTCTCATCGTTATTTGCAATATAATTTTCAACATTTGTATTTTGCTTTTGCTTTCTCACATCTGTGACGTCATTACCAGTTTGACAAATATCCACACACAATGTTAAATAATCCTCTGGCTTTTGTTGATCGTCAGCATTGTTGTTGTTTTTCACATCAAAAAACTTTTCATCAAACAAAACGTTTCTATGTTCGATGATTCGTTGTGTTTTCTTATCAAACAATCTGTATGCCTTTGATACTGCAGAATAACCAACCATTACAAATTGTTCACCCTTCGGCTCAAACTTCGATCTTTTTGTTTTGTCTAACGCAATCGCAAGCGAACCAAATGTACGTAGATGTTTGACTGTAGGTTGGCGACCATACCAAATTTCAAAGGGTGTTTTACTGCCTAATATTTTTGTTGGACATCTGTTGCGTATATACGCTGCAGTATTTACAGCCTCCGCCCATAAACTTTGTTGCATACCGGAATGAAACAACATAGAGCGACTCATTTCTACAAGTGTTCTATTACAGCGTTCAGCCACGCCATTCTGCTGTGGTGTATACGGAACTGTTAGCTGACGTTGTATGCCCTGCTGCTGTAAAAATGTATCAAACTCATTGTTCACATACTCTTTGCCGTTGTCTGTTCGCAATGTCACAATTTTACAGCCTGTTTCATTTTCAACTTGTAGTTTAAATTCTTTGAACTTTTCGAAAGCCTCATTTTTTGATTTCATAAAATAAACAAAAATTTTACGTGACTTATCGTCAATAAACGTGATGAAATATTTAGCGCCCCCAATTGATTGCGTTCTAAATGGTCCACACACATCCGAATGAACCAACTGCAATAACTTTGACGATGTGTGATAACTTTCATCAGGAAAAGGTAAAACATGAATTTTGCACATCATACATGTTCTACAGGTGATATTGTTGTTTGTTTGCACTTCTGACAGCACTCCAGTCTTACGCAACTCACCCAAACTTTTGTAATTCAGGGGGGTTACTATGTAACTCGATTCGATAGTTAAATATTACGGATACGGATTTTTCGTACCAACTAACTCGAATTCGTAAATACATTTGCTACTTTCGAGTTGCCGTATCCGATTATCGGATACTCGTACTCTACTTTCGGATGTGCATCACTATGTAATTCGAATTTAGATGTCAAAGTCGCTCGAAAGTTGGCATTAGTACTCGTTTGATTTTGAGCTAACGGATGAAATATTAAAAAATTTAAATAAAACAAAACATCGACACCAAACGCTGAAAATGTAAGTATTTGTTAAATTTATGTATATTAATAGATAAAAATTAATACAAATCTTTTTTAATAGGGAAAATGCTACGAAAAATATTAATACGAAGCAAATACAATTTGAAATTATGCTCAACTTTATGACAGAGCATCCGCAGTTGGCTAAGGGCTATATAAAAGCTCCGGATGCCAAACAAGCCACCAACAATTTATGGACACGATTGGCAAAAGATCTGAATGCAGCCGGTCCACCAATGCGGGAAGTGGTCGGTTGGAAAAAAGTAGGTAATATATAGTTTACCCATAAATGGAAATAAAATTTTTTTTGTTTAGGTTTGGGCAGATCACAAGACCCATCTTAAGGCCAAATTGCGGAAGAACCGCATTAATTTTTCGGGCACAGGCGGTGGTCCGGCAAAAATGTGTTCATTTACCGCACTCGAAGAAGGTGTAATTGATTTACTTGAAATGAGGGAGGCGGTTGATGGTATGAGTGGGGTCCGGAAATTTGGTGTAAATAACAGTATCCCCCAACCGGCGACGACACTGGTACGGCCACAAGCAATAACGACGTCGAGCAAGATGTTGCACATATCCTCACATGCGTAACTAATGATCTGAGGGAGACGGATGAATTGGTGTCTGATCCTTCTCCAACGCGTTGCTCGTCAGCTGCCCGCACGCCCATCACACGACGATCACCATTCAATCGCGCTGTACCAAAAAAGCAGACATTGCTGGAAAAGCAAGTGAATTGTCAAATGGAGTACCACAAGCGCTCCACATCACTCTTGGAAGAGGTCA
The DNA here is from genome assembly GCA_949628195.1 of Phasia obesa. Taxonomy (NCBI): domain Eukaryota; kingdom Metazoa; phylum Arthropoda; class Insecta; order Diptera; family Tachinidae; genus Phasia; species Phasia obesa. The sequence continues at coordinate 9,412 of CATIVE010000184.1, read as the reverse complement.
ACAGTAATTTAAAATCTTTAGTTAGATATAAAAGAAGACAAGTGGATATAGAAGAAAAAAATTATAAGCTTGCAAAAAGAAAATTCGAACATGAAATGAAGTTGAGCGTAGAAAATCAAAAACTTAAACTTGCAAAGCTTAATTTAAAGAGAGAGATGCTAGAAATTGAAAGAAATCGAAATTTATAAGTTATATCTACCCTGTTGTCTAGTATGTATGTGATATTACTATTTATTACTATTTATATTACTATTTAAGCTTTTTTTCTTTCCTAAAACCACTATAAATGAATTAGTAAAAACTTCAGTGGAAATAAATGAATTAATATTTTATAAATTGTTTTTTATTTGATTTCTTAAAGCTTGCGCTAAGGCTGAGAACTGATTTCTATCTTCAGAATCTAAAGCAGTTGTTGAGGCCAATTCCATTTCTTCTTCATTATTCACTATTTCTGAAGGTAGTTCGACATTATGCTCTAAACAAATATTGTGTAATGCACAGCATACATTCAATATTTGTACGACCTTTTCCGGTACATAATGTAATTCTCGTGCTGCGAGCAAACAACGAAATCTCCCCTTTAAAACACCAAACACACGTTCAATTATTGATCTTGCCTTACAAAACCGCTTGTTAAATCTGCTCTCCGCAGAATGCTCATTCGCGCTCCTGTACGGTGTAAGTATCCATGGCTCCAATGGGTACCCAGAGTCTCCTACGGATAAAATAAATTAAAATGATGAATTAAATAATGAAATAATTAAATTACCTATTATCCAAGATGACTTGTCGCCATTAATATATGCGTCCTTCAGAAATTTACGCTCATCCGACAAGTTCCATACGTGAGAGTCGTGTGCTGCCCCTCCATAACATCCATTCACTGCTCTTATGCGCATTGTATGATCACATATCTAAAATATCAAAGAATGTGCTCGTAAAAGGTGGGATGATTGATAGATCTCCTCCCCTCAATAAAACAGTTTATAATGCCACATATTCTACACACGGTGTAAGTATTAATGGCATTATTTTATTTAGGGGATGATATCATTTTGGAAATACTTACGACCATTGCATTTATGCTGTGTTTGAGTTTCCGGTTGAAAAACAAGTGCTCGTTTTTAGATGGCCGCACTATTTGTATGTGAGTACCATCAACAGCTCCTATTATCCCTGGAATTCCAGACGTTGCATAAAAGAAATTTTTGGCAGCTCGTTTTTCGTCATCGCTCATGACGAAATTTATGTGCTTGGGACACAACACCTTCTCTATAGCATTACACACTTCTTTTATGCAGTTTGACACAGTTTGTTGTGCCAAGCCAGCAAACCGGTCTTGACCGATTTGGTGTTGGTACCCACCTTGTCCAAGGAACTTAAGTGTAGCACCTAATTTGATTGCTGGTGTTACAGCTGTTGATCTCTGTGTTGTTGGCAGATGCGCACTAATGCTCTCCAACACATATTTAAAAGCTTCCTTGCTAAGACGGAAATGTCGCACAAACCTACAAACAAAAATATATGGTTATATACAACATATTTAATAAATTGTTACTTACATTACATCCGTCAACTGCATAAAATCTACACCATCGCGTAGGATTCTACGTTCCATTCGCTCGTCTTCATTTTCCATCCAAAGGGCAACCGTATCCATTTTTATAACGCACAAATATTTCTTGTTTACTTTTTTTATTTTTATTTTCATTGTTTTGACATTTTGGGTAATAAATGCTGCCAATGTTGAATAAAACATTCGAAAGTAGTGCCAAAATTATTTCAATTAGTGGCAGCACTTCTCGCTCGATCCGAAACTGTTACATGGTAAGAGTTTAAATTCGGATCGAATACAACTTTCGAGCTGTTCATACTTTCGAATCGAGTTACATAGTAACCCCCCAGATGACCAAAACGGTTGTGCCACATTATATTTGCATCACACATAGCAAACGCTGCTTCAGTTTTGTTGTGTACAGCAAAAAGGTTGTCACTTCTTTTTGCTCGAAGTACAACTGAACCATCTGATCTTCTGACTGTCGCAACGTTAGCTTCAAACTTAACTGTAAGACCTCTATCAACAATTCTAGTAACAGAAATGAAGTTACTCTGCAATTCAGGAGAATACAGTACATTTTTTAAAGTAATATGCATGCCGTTATATTTAATATATACATCACCTTTTCCAGTTGCTGTTATAAATTTATTCCCAGCTAATGCAATTTGTTCCTTATGTTCCTCGAACCGCACAAAAATGTTTTTGTCGTTACTCATATGAGCTGTGGCGCCGCTGTCGATGTACCAAACATTTTTTCTTTCTTTTGCTTCTGTTGCTGTAAGCATAGACAAAACTTGTTGTTTTTTTTTCTTTTTGTCGCATTGGCTGGCATAATGTCCCGTTAGGTTACAGTTAAAGCATTTGCCCTTAAAGTGTTTTTTGTATGCATTTGGTTTCTTTTGTTTTTGAGTATTACGCACATTAAATGCTTGTTGTTGTTGTTGAGGTTGATATGTCTCTTGCAGTTTTGTCCACGACTTGGCATTTTTGATGTAACCTAGCTGAGTAGGTTTTACACTCAATATAATTGATGCCAACGCCTTTTCGTCATCAGCATCCCATTTGTCTCGCTCATAGTCATCTTTTGCTGATTCCCTCTTAATTTTGCCGGATACCATGTGCCAAAATCCACCATGGACAAGAACACTTTTCATTTGCACCGACCAGCTTTCATAGTTGGAATCGTCCAACTTTTCAATTTGCAGAATATTCATAATCTCGAATATTTTCAATTTTTACTAAGATTTATAATTTTCTTTTACCGTTATGACGCCTGGGCCCATAACCTGTTGTTTTTATAATTGAAAATATAAATCTTTATTCTTTAAACTTAAACACAACTTAACAATTCAGAGTTTCTTAAGGGAATGAAAAATAGAAATTAAATAATATACATTTACACTCAGAAGGAATGTATGAAAATAGAAACATTCACGTTGAAAGGTTGCCATATAATTTCAACAAAAAAATAGTTTTTTTATGAAAAATATAGGTCGTCACGGATTTTTGTCCTTTTTTCGATTAGACGCTTATTTAAGAAGATACAGCAAAAATAAGATATTCATATAAAAAATATATTTTTTTTATGAAATATATAGGTCGTCACCGATTTTTGGCCTTTTTTCGATTAGACGCTTATTTAAGAAGATACAGCAAAAATAAGATTTTCATATAAAAAATAGTTTTTTTATGAAAAATATAGGTCGTCACGGCTTTTTGTCCTTTTTAGATACAGCAAAAATAAGATTTTCATATAAAAAATATTTTTTTTTATGAAATATATAGGTCGTCACCGATTTTTGTCCTTTTTTCGATTAGACGTTTATTTATGAAGATACAGCAAAAATAAGATTTTCATATCAAAAATATATTTTTTTTATGAAATATATAGGTCGTCACGGATTTTTGTCCTTTTTTCGATTAGACGCTTATTTAAGAAGATACAGCAAAAATAAGATTTTCATATCAAAAATATATTTTTTTTATGAAATATATAGGTCGTCACGGATTTTTGTCCTTTTTTCGATTAGACGCTTATTTAAGAAGATACAGCAAAAATAAGATTTTCATATAAATATGAAAAATATAGGTCGTCACAGATTTTTATCCCTTTTTCGATTAGAAGCTTATTTAAGAAGATACAGCAAAAATAAGATTTTCATATAAAAAATATATTTTTTTTATGAAATATATAGGTCGCCACGGATTTTTGTCCTTTTTTCGATTAGACGCTTATTTAAGAAGATACAGCAAAAATAAGATTTTCATATAAAAAATAGTTTTTTTATGAAAAATATAGGTCGTCACGGATTTTTGTCCTTTTTTCGATTAGACGCTTATTTAAGAAGATGCAGCAAAAATAAGATTTTCATATCAAAAATATATTTTTTTTATGAAATATATAGGTCGTCACGGATTTTTGTCCTTTTTTCGATTAGACGCTTATTTAAGAAGATACAGCAAAAATAAGATTTTCATATCAAAAATATATTTTTTTATGAAATATATAGGTCGTCACGGATTTTTGTCCTTTTTTCGATTAGACGCTTATTTAAAAAGATACAGCAAAAATAAGATTTTCATATAAATATGAAAAATATAGGTCGTCACAGATTTTTATCCTTTTTTCGATTAGACGCTTATTTAAGAAGATACAGCAAAAATAAGATTTTCATATCAAAAATATATTTTTTTTTATGAAATATATAGGTCGTCACCGATTTTTTGCCTTTTTTCGATTAGACGCTTATTTAAGAAGATACAGCAAAAATTAAATTTTCATATAAAAAATAGTTTTTTTATGAAAAATATAGGTCGTCACGGATTTTTGTCCTTTTTTCGATTAGACGCTTATTTAAGAAGATACAGCAAAAATAAGATTTTCATATCAAAAATATATTTTTTTTATGAAATATATAGGTCGTCACGGATTTTTGTCCTTTTTTCGATTAGACGCTTATTTAAGAAGATACAGCAAAAATAAGATTTTCATATCAAAAATATATTTTTTTTATGAAATATATAGGTCGTCACGGATTTTTGTCCTTTTTTCGATTAGACGCTTATTTAAGAAGATACAGCAAAAATAAGATTTTCATATAAAAAATATATTTTTTTTATGAAATATGTAGGTCGCCACGGATTTTTGTCCTTTTTTCGATTAGACGCTTATTTAAGAAGATACAGCAAAAATAAGCTTTTCATATAAAAAATAGTTTTTTATGAAAAATATAGGTCGTCACGGATTTTTGTCCTTTTTTCGATTAGACGCTTATTTAAGAAGATACAGCAAAAATAAGATATTCATATAAAAAATATATTTTTTTTATGAAATATATAGGTCGCCACGGATTTTTGTCCTTTTTTCGATTAGACGCTTATTTAAGAAGATACAGCAAAAATAAGATTTTCATATAAAAAATAGTTTTTTTATGAAAAATATAGGTCGTCACGGATTTTTGTCCTTTTTTCGATTAGACGCTTATTTAAGAAGATGCAGCAAAAATAAGATTTTCATATCAAAAATATATTTTTTTTATGAAATATATAGGTCGTCACGGATTTTTGTCCTTTTTTCGATTAGACGCTTATTTAAGAAGATACAGCAAAAATAAGATTTTCATATCAAAAATATATTTTTTTATGAAATATATAGGTCGTCACGGATTTTTGTCCTTTTTTCGATTAGACGCTTATTTAAGAAGATACAGCAAAAATAAGATATTCATATAAATATGAAAAATATAGGTCGTCACAGATTTTTATCCTTTTTTCGATTAGAAGCTTATTTAAGAAGATACAGCAAAAATAAGATTTTCATATAAAAAATATATTTTTTTTATGAAATATATAGGTCGCCACGGATTTTTGTCCTTTTTTCGATTAGACGCTTATTTAAGAAGATACAGCAAAAATAAGATTTTCATATAAAAAATAGTTTTTTATGAAAAATATAGGTCGTCACGGATTTTTGTCCTTTTTTCGATTAGACGCTTATTTAAGAAGATACAGCAAAAATAAGATATTCATATAAAAAATATATTTTTTTTATGAAATATATAGGTCGCCACGGATTTTTGTCCTTTTTTCGATTAGACGCTTATTTAAGAAGATACAGCAAAAATAAGATTTTCATATAAAAAATAGTTTTTTTATGAAAAATATAGGTCGTCACGGATTTTTGTCCTTTTTTCGATTAGACGCTTATTTAAGAAGATACAGCAAAAATAAGATTTTCATATCAAAAATATATTTTTTTATGAAATATATAGGTCGTCACGGATTTTTGTCCTTTTTTCGATTAGACGCTTATTTAAAAAGATACAGCAAAAATAAGATTTTCATATAAATATGAAAAATATAGGTCGTCACAGATTTTTATCCTTTTTTCGATTAGACGCTTATTTAAGAAGATACAGCAAAAATAAGATTTTCATATCAAAAATATATTTTTTTTTATGAAATATATAGGTCGTCACCGATTTTTTGCCTTTTTTCGATTAGACGCTTATTTAAGAAGATACAGCAAAAATTAAATTTTCATATAAAAAATAGTTTTTTTATGAAAAATATAGGTCGTCACGGATTTTTGTCCTTTTTTCGATTAGACGCTTATTTAAGAAGATACAGCAAAAATAAGATTTTCATATCAAAAATATATTTTTTTTATGAAATATATAGGTCGTCACGGATTTTTGTCCTTTTTTCGATTAGACGCTTATTTAAGAAGATACAGCAAAAATAAGATTTTCATATCAAAAATATATTTTTTTTATGAAATATATAGGTCGTCACGGATTTTTGTCCTTTTTTCGATTAGACGCTTATTTAAGAAGATACAGCAAAAATAAGATTTTCATATAAAAAATATATTTTTTTTATGAAATATGTAGGTCGCCACGGATTTTTGTCCTTTTTTCGATTAGACGCTTATTTAAGAAGATACAGCAAAAATAAGCTTTTCATATAAAAAATAGTTTTTTATGAAAAATATAGGTCGTCACGGATTTTTGTCCTTTTTTCGATTAGACGCGTATTTAAGAAGATACAGCAAAAATAAGATATTCATATAAAAAATATATTTTTTTTATGAAATATATAGGTCGTCACCGATTTTTGGCCTTTTTCGATTAGACGCTTATTTAAGAAGATACAGTAAAAATAAGATTTTCATATAAAAAATAGTTTTTTTATGAAAAATATAGGTCGTCACCGATTTTTGGCCTTTTTTCGATTAGACGCTTATTTAAGAAGATACAGCAAAAATAAGATTTTCATATAAAAATAGTTTTTTTATGAAAAATATAGGTCGTCACGGATTTTTGTCCTTTTTTCGATTAGACGCTTATTTAAGAAGATGCAGCAAAAATAAGATTTTCATATAAAAAATATATTTTTTTTATGAAATATGTAGGTCGCCACGGATTTTTGTCCTTTTTTCGATTAGACGCTTATTTAAGAAGATACAGCAAAAATAAGCTTTTCATATAAAAAATAGTTTTTTATGAAAAATATAGGTCGTCACGGATTTTTGTCCTTTTTTCGATTAGACGCGTATTTAAGAAGATACAGCAAAAATGAGATATTCATATAAAAAATATATTTTTTTTATGAAATATATAGGTCGTCACCGATTTTTGGCCTTTTTCGATTAGACGCTTATTTAAGAAGATACAGTAAAAATAAGATTTTCATATAAAAAATAGTTTTTTTATGAAAAATATAGGTCGTCACCGATTTTTGGCCTTTTTTCGATTAGACGCTTATTTAAGAAGATACAGCAAAAATAAGATTTTCATATAAAAATAGTTTTTTTATGAAAAATATAGGTCGTCACGGATTTTTGTCCTTTTTTCGATTAGACGCTTATTTAAGAAGATACAGCAAAAATAAGATTTTCATATAAAAAATAGTTTTTTTATGAAAAATATAGGTCGTCACGGATTTTTGTCCTTTTTTCGATTAGACGCTTATTTAAGAAGATGCAGCAAAAATAAGATTTTCATATCAAAAATATATTTTTTTTATGAAATATATAGGTCGTCACGGATTTTTGTCCTTTTTTCGATTAGACGCTTATTTAAGAAGATACAGCAAAAATAAGATTTTCATATAAAAAATAGTTTTTTTATGTAAAATATAGGTCGTCACGGATTTTTGTCCTTTTTTCGATTAGACGCTTATTTAAGAAGATACAGCAAAAATAAGATTTTCATATAAAAAATAGTTTTTTATGAAAAATATAGGTCGTCACGGATTTTTGTCCTTTTTTCGATTAGACGCTTATTTAAGAAGATACAGCAAAAATAAGATATTCATATAAAAAATATATTTTTTTTATGAAATATATAGGTCGTCACCGATTTTTGGCCTTTTTCGATTAGACGCTTATTTAAGAAGATACAGTAAAAATAAGATTTTCATATAAAAAATAGTTTTTTTATGAAAAATATAGGTCGTCACCGATTTTTGGCCTTTTTTCGATTAGACGCTTATTTAAGAAGATACAGCAAAAATAAGATTTTCATATAAAAAATATATTTTTTTTTATGAAATATATAGGTCGTCACGGATTTTTGTCCTTTTTTCGATTAGACGCTTATTTAAGAAGATGCAGCAAAAATAAGATTTTCATATCAAAAATATATTTTTTTTATGAAATATATAGGTCGTCACGGATTTTTGTCCTTTTTTCGATTAGACGCTTATTTAAGAAGATACAGCAAAAATAAGATTTTCATATAAAAAATAGTTTTTTTATGTAAAATATAGGTCGTCACGGATTTTTGTCCTTTTTTCGATTAGACGCTTATTTAAGAAGATACAGCAAAAATAAGATTTTCATATAAAAAATAGTTTTTTATGAAAAATATAGGTCGTCACGGATTTTTGTCCTTTTTTCGATTAGACGCTTATTTAAGAAGATACAGCAAAAATAAGATATTCATATAAAAAATATATTTTTTTTATGAAATATATAGGTCGTCACCGATTTTTGGCCTTTTTCGATTAGACGCTTATTTAAGAAGATACAGTAAAAATAAGATTTTCATATAAAAAATAGTTTTTTTATGAAAAATATAGGTCGTCACCGATTTTTGGCCTTTTTTCGATTAGACGCTTATTTAAGAAGATACAGCAAAAATAAGATTTTCATATCAAAAATATATTTTTTTTATGAAATATATAGGTCGTCACGGATTTTTGTCCTTTTTTCGATTAGACGCTTATTTAAGAAGATACAGCAAAAATAAGATTTTCATATCAAAAATATATTTTTTTTATGAAATATATAGGTCGTCACGGATTTTTGTCCTTTTTTCGATTAGACGCTTATTTAAGAAGATACAGCAAAAATAAGATTTTCATATAAAAAATATATTTTTTTTATGAAATATGTAGGTCGCCACGGATTTTTGTCCTTTTTTCGATTAGACGCTTATTTAAGAAGATACAGCAAAAATAAGCTTTTCATATAAAAAATAGTTTTTTATGAAAAATATAGGTCGTCACGGATTTTTGTCCTTTTTTCGATTAGACGCTTATTTAAGAAGATACAGCAAAAATAAGATATTCATATAAAAAATATATTTTTTTTATGAAAAATATAGGTCGTCACGGATTTTTGTCCTTTTTTCGATTAGACGCTTATTTAAGAAGATACAGCAAAAATAAGATTTTCATATAAAAAATAGTTTTTTTATGAAAAATATAGGTCGTCACGGATTTTTGTCCTTTTTTCGATTAGACGCTTATTTAAGAAGATGCAGCAAAAATAAGATTTTCATATCAAAAATATATTTTTTTTATGAAATATATAGGTCGTCACGGATTTTTGTCCTTTTTTCGATTAGA
>CATIVE010000183.1:0-15756 GCA_949628195.1 Phasia obesa | reverse complement strand
ACCACTTATTTGACTTTTAGTATTTTTTATAACAAACAACGTTTACGAAATCGACAACTTGTGCAGAGGGTCTTAAAAATGACTAACCGTATTCGGCAAAGTATGTTTACTGGGATTTTAGGTTAAACAACTACAAAATGAGTGTGTTTGTGTGTTTTAATTTTAATTTTAATTTTAATTTTTGTTTTCTAATGTCTGCCATGATGTCTGGTCGGTCACGTTTCATTTGGTTATCAGAGATTTCATATCAAAAAATCATTATGAATTAAATTTTTTTTCTTTGTGCCTTCGTGCCTAATAATACGTACTCTGATGAGCCAAGTAATTGATGTTGAAATATTATGGAAATCATTTAAAACATTCATTTGCCTATGTTAGCGTCGTCGATTGATTCATTCAATAAATTATGTTGGCGAGTTTATCTGTCCGTTTATGTTCGAGACTGAAATAAGTCAAATGTCAATGGGCGTTTATTTAAATGTTTAAATGCATTTATTTTCGCGGTTTCATTAGACAAATGTAGATTTTAAAGGTATTGAAAAATGTTATAATATATTTGTACATATTCCTAAATATTTATGTATTAATAAACATGAACAAAATATGGGAGCACATCCAAACGATATCAATATAATTTCACGTTTTTGCCATTCGAACTTTCACATCTACACTTTTTTATGTGAAAAATTATGTGAATATGACATGCAGTCACTAAAAATGTGAAAACATTTCCACATCGACTGGATGAACAATTACAGAACATCCTCGAATAGTTTATTTTTAGTAAGTGGCTGATATGGTTCTATTTTCAGAAAAGGCCGAGTATATCAAACAATTTGTTTTTAGAACAAATATTTTATCTGACGAAATAGCGCACATAGGGGTATTTTGCCAATCTAGCCGGAGATTACTTTTTTTTTTGGCTTATATTTGCTGTGAAAATTTACTGATTGCACGTAGATTAATGAAACTTGGGAAACAAATCTTTTATGGTCATAGGCTATTAAGGCTATAAAAAAGAAAAAATCGGACCAAGGAAAAAAAAGTTAGAAGAACTAATCCTACCTCTGAAAAATTCAATTTTTTTTTTTGAGTTTTCTCAATCTTTTGTTTAGCAAATGGAACTTTTATAGTCAGCGAATGTTAGAAAACCTAAACTTGGACCCTAGATATTCTAAAATGCTTTCTTTTCGTCCCTCCCCCTTTTGTGGACGGTGACATAAAATATTATTTGCAAAAATAATGCCTTAATATCATATAAATAAAGTTTTTATGGGCAGGGGTAGGGTATCATACAAATCTTTGTTTTTAATTTTTTTTTGCTAATTTCCAAAAAATATTCATTTTTAAACTTTTACGTCGAAGAGAAGAATATTAATAGAAGTCATTTTTGTAATTTATTACTTAATAGTATTTAATTTATCTGAGATTAATTAATTTATTCATAACAAGCTCTGCCCGCCATCTATCAGCGTCCTTATTTTGCTTTGAAAGACCCGTATTTTTATAGTTCTTCAGATATGATTTATGTAATTAATTTATATAAAGGTACCCATACCTGGGTAATTACTTACTTACTTTGCAAGTTTGCAGTACCATTGAATCGGTAAAATTACGTACTTTCACTACTGCTTCTCCCTTTTTCTTCGTAATGATGTATATTTACGGGGGAAAGAATACCCTATATTTGAACTGCTATACTAAGGTAGCTCTCCATAAAATTTTATTATAATTCATTCAGTAATTTTTACGTGATGCGAACATATACAACATGTGGTTGGATTGGTTGGTTATTTAAATGACGTTTACATCTAAACACCACCCAATTTAAATAGATGCGTAGAATACTGCAGACGGATGTAGCGAACCAGAAAATGCTAGTGTCTAAAATAAAATGTTCATATTTTTTCCTTAAGAGAGAGAACATAACTAACTTAAGCCTGGCTTCAAAAATTCATTTGTATGTTATTAAATAGTTCGGCTAATTAAAAATTTAAATGTTCAATAATAAAAATTTTCTCAAGTTTGTTAGATTGTCCTCTGTTTTCACTAGGTCTGATTCCCTTAGATGAAGAGGTTTGTATATTCCTCCAAAAAGTCATATGCTAGAAATTTTAACTAAGTCACATTTTCAAAAATTTCAGAAGTTCAATTCACACAAACAATTTCTTAGTATGACCTATTGTCTTCCTATTCCACCAGGTTTGATTCCCTGAGATAATAGGGTTTGGGCACAGTATCTATTTCTCTCAGAGAACTCATATACTCACTAAGCCACATTTTCAAAATGTTATAAAATTTTCTCAAATTCAGCTTGCACCATAGTTTGCATTTTTAATCAATTGTCTTCCTCCGCCATCAGATTTCATTGCCATGTTTTGGAAAAAAAAACGTACAAATGTCATTGCAGAAAATGTACTAAATGTATGAGAAAACTTTTTTTATCGCAAGCTAGATTTTTTGAAAAAAGTATTTAATTTGACGCGTCGCACAGTGGGGGGACAGCACAACGGTCCCCATAGTAAAACTGGAAAAAAGTCGAAGGAGTTATGGTATCTTAATGAAATTTATCTCTTGGCCTACTATTTTGAAAAATGAATTAACATTTTTAGAAATCCAATTATTTTTCCGGTGCGGGGACAATTAAATACCCAAAATTCCGCCATTTCAGTAGTTATTATTTTTTTGAATTTTAACCTATCATTTCACATACAAAATGATAAAGCGTGATAGTTTTTTATAAAATCTCTAATTATTTAGGGTTGCCTTTTTTTAAATATAACATCATTTTAAACTTTTTAGTATTTTTATTTTTGAGAATAACATTATATGAATAGGGTTACCAAATTATAAATACTAAAATAAGTTTCTGAGTCTGAATCAGTGTTAATAGATTCATCTTCTGTTATGTAATTACTAATTTCTTGATTATTGTTGAAAGAGCTGCTTGTATTTATTGTATTTCTATTAGATGAAATTAATGGATCAGAAGAAATTAGGAGTTTATTCATTAAATCTTGATTACAATTTTCTCTGCTATTTTTTCGAGTGTGCTCAAGTCTGTTCTGTCTTAATTGTTTTGTGAGGGCATTCTAAAGCATTCGCCCGTGCACTCACCTTGTATTAGTTCGCCCTGGTTAAAAGCATAGCCTACTAATATCATACATTTTCAAATATTAAAAATATCCACTGATAATGTTAATAAAAATATCAAATGTGGATTATTTTTAAAATCATTATATTTCAAAAGTTGGCATAGAAAACACCTTAATATTTATACACATATTTTAGTATATATAACAGAAAATATGATTATTGATTCATAAAAGTAGTTTTTTGATGTGCCTATTTTTTCGGGTCCATCGAAACTGACTATTTTTTTTAAAAGGTACATATTTTGGCTAAAAACTTCACAATTTTTTTTACAGTGTTGTTATAAATATTTGAGTTTTAGGATTTTTTTTTTTTTTTTTTGTTGAAAAATGAATTTTTGAGATTTATTTTTCCAAACCCATTTTTTGTTACTTAAAATTATGAAAAAAACATCAAAATAATTCGACTTTAACGCTGTATACCTTTTTATAGGTGTAACGCACATGAAAAACCAAACCACCTCTGGAATCGTGCGAGTCTTAGCTTTCATCTCATATATATTTTTATTGATAAATTTGAAAGTTTTTTTTTGATTTTTTTCCACTAGACAGTTTACTGTGCGTCGCGTAGATAAATTCACACACATAATTAGCAATTATTTTTTAACTTTTCTTAATTTCAAATAACGATAAAATGCTTATCTATACATATAATAAAACAGTAACTCATTTCCTGTCTATCTGTCTGTCTGTGTTCACATCACGTGAAAACTATGGATGGATTTTAACAAAATTTTGTGAGGAGTAATCTTAGTATCCTGATTCTAATACAGAGTTTTTTCCGCAAAAATATCTTATTTCCAAGAGAAAATGAAGAAAAACCAGATATTGAATACCTTAAGGCATCTTTTATGTTTGAAAGTGGTATATTTTAAACACGGTTGCACAACAGATGGCCCTGTTTTAAAATAATGACAAAATATTTATTACTTACTGCCAAATAGAAAATTGAATTAAATTTGTATTTGATTTGTTTTTTTACTTTGTGGAATTACATTGTTATTAAAATATTTTAAACACTTTGAAAATTTGTAATTTTATTAGTCGAACTATTTATATTACATAGATATGAAATTTTTAGTCAAGCTTAAGTTCGTTTTATTCTCTCTAAGAAAGAATAAATTAAATTACTAATTAGGTAATAATATTAAAGAAAAATTAGGTAAAATAAATTTTTAGACAGCAGCAGGGCGGAATGCACATTTTCTAGACAGCTACGTCCGTCATCAGCACTTTACGTATCTAGCTACTTAGGGTAGTGTTTTAGTTGTATACATCATATATTTAACCAATAGACTTGTGCATTTTAGTTCATTTTAGAGATCGCTCATTTTAGTTCAAAGTAAAAAATTGAACTAGTCCAATCTTTTAGTTCACTCGCTCTTTTTTCTTTTGAACTATGATTTGTGTTCTAAACTACTTAGTAATTCAATCTGTTAGTTCAAACGCTCTTTTTTCTTTTGAACTATGATTTGTGATCTGAACTACTTTTTATTAATCTTATTATAATTTTATTACTAATAATTATAAAAAATAATAAATTCATAAAATGGTTTTTAAATTGTATGGCAGTTCTTCATTGTTGTCAAAAAAAGGAAACTATTGTTTAATAGTTCAAATACAAAGCCATAGTTCAAAAATTGAACTGGGTAGACATAAAAATTTGAACTAGTTCATTTAGTTCAATTGATAGAATAGTTCAATTGAACTAGATAAAGGAATACGAGAAAACTGTATTCAATCATCAATCGTCAGTTGGTGAGAACGAAGTCTACTACTACCTTAAGCTTCCCTCTTGTTGAATATTTTTACTTTTATTATTTACCACCTTATATTTGTTGTTGCTCCAGCTAACCTTCGGTTAGCAATGAAAGCTTTTTGTTTATTTGTTTTTCTTCAAACATTCGTTTTAAAAACTTTTACAGAGCTTTACAATAATTTTCAGAATTTTAAATAAATTTTAGAGTTTTATTTAAGGATGAGTACCTTTATATAAAGAAAATACGTAAGAGTCATAAAATTTAGTGTGGATTACTTTTAAAGCAAAATCGAACAAAATATTGTCCGGACGCACACAAAGTGTGTGGCCACAGCTGGTACATATATACATAATTTTAACAAAATGCATTTACTTACAAATGAAAGAAAACGTAGTGAATGACATTATAAAAGCAAACGAACTTGTGCGGTTGACAGAATAAAGGATACAATTAATTTATTATAAACAAATTTTAGTAGTTTTTTTTAGGTTTTTGTAGATTTTAGGTATAACTTTAGAAGGAAAATATTTTTCTTTGTAGCAACGCTGATTATACGCCAATAGGAAGACAGTTTCGTGGCGTCATTTGCCCAACAGGCGCAAAAAATTTAAATTTTATTTTCGGGATGGCGTATTTTTGATTTCTATCATTCTTGCGATATGCAAAATTTGTGTTAGTTCTGTTACATTGAAGATACAATAAGTAATATGACAACAAACAAAAATTGGAACACCCTGTATTTAATAAAATATTTCAGTTATTTTATTCTCGTTGCAGCTGATTGGCATCTAAGCTCGCCGCAGCTAATTGACAAAAAATTAAGCCACAACAAGAGTCTATAACTTTATTTTTTTATTTATTTTTTATTTTTTTTTTCATTTAGTTTTTTTGTTGCTTTTTTCTATTTGCAAAATAAATCAAATAAATTGCAAACAAACAAAAAAACTAATTGGATTTTTAAGCCAATTTTGGTATGAACTTAATCTCGTTTTAGCTAAAAATGAAACAGTTAATTTATCATTAAAACCAGAAACATTTGATAAAATCTAAAGAGAAACAAACAACTTATTTTTTTTTTTCAAAATGTTTATCAATGCATCTTGATCTTGTAATTTTTAATTAGTTACAACTAAAATAGAATTGTAAAACGACACTCCAAAATTATACTTAAACATAAGCGAAGAGAAGTTAGAGTGACCGAGAGTGAGAGCGAGAGAGAGATATGTTAGTAAATTAACATATCTCTCGTTTAAATGCGTTTCCCGTTTAATCGCTGCTTTAATGGGCGAAAGAATGAACGCATCTGCAAAAATTACATAATTTTGTTAGAAAATTCTCGCTAAAAGTGCCCAGTTTAGATGCATTTACCGCTTAAGCGAATAATTTAATCATGTAAAACTAACAAGCTTAGCTAACAAATCCTAGCGTTAAATGCCTAAATCTAAACATAAGCATTTAAATAAATCCGTTCGTTTAGATGCGTAAGTTAAAACGCTTTCTAATCGACTTAAGAAAAAAAAGAAGTTTATCAGTCAGTATTTTTTATTAGTCATTATTTTTTTGCTTTTATATTTGTATCCGCAGAACTCAGTCATATCTGCACCGATTTTTATTTTTTTGTTTTTATTTGAAAGTTTATATTTCCAGATTGGTTCCATTAGCAAAAAAATCCAAGCTTAAAAAATCAAAGGGGTTACCCATACAAGACACCTGAATTTTAGGTGTCTTTTGAACCGTAAAGGGCACCCATTTAAAATGTTCACAAAGTTCATATCGCCATATGTAGCTCCCAATAGAAAAAAGTAATAAAAGATAAACTTAAAAATTAGGTGATGTAATTTACACTGTGGAACAAATTCAAGTTAGCCAAAGTTAGGTCGATTCTTAGAGTGATTCTGGGGAGGGGTGAAAATAGAGGCTATATTAGAATACCCGTATCGCGGCTATATTAGAAGACTCGTATCGAACTAACATACAAAACGTTAGTTCGATACGTTTATGTTAGTTCGATAAAAATGCGTCATTACAGGGTGCCCCTATAGGTGGTTTTATTTGGTGTAAACGAACTTTTGTTTTGAAAGTTTTAGATAGATAGATAGTTTTAGATAGACACTAGCACTATAGCTTCAACAGAAAATGTTAAAGTTATAGGGTGAACCCATAAATCACATATTTTGGCTACATTATCTGCATCTTATCTTATTGCCAACGCTTGTAATCTACATAGAGTCTTTACTTTTATGCCTGCTACAATAAAAAGATGTGTGTGAAGATAAATTTTAAAATTGTTAGCTTAGACACAAACCTGATAATTAAACAGATCTCTGTTAAAATACTAACATAGCTCTGTTAATGGAATAAATATTCCGTTTACGCATCATAACTGCAATTTCATAAAAGCAATGCAAGATGGGAGGCCTCTTATACTTTTCCATACTTGGAAGTTTTAACAGTGCGAGTTGGAACGAGATTTTGAAAATTTTGAAAATTTGAGATTCTCTAAGGGATGAGACCATTTTTCTTGGAAACCAGAAAAGATGGCAATATAAAAATTAATACGTTTTGTTACCAGGGAGGAATCTTATTGTCCACACTTGGAATTTTTAACATCCGACTTTTCTGGTTTCCAGGAATCTCAAATTTTACCATTTTAAAAATTCCCAAAATCTGTTAAAAATTCCAAGTATGGATAAATATAATAGCACACCCTAAAAACAAAACCTATTCATTCTTATTATGCCATCTTGCAATGCATTGCAGTTTTGATGCATAAACCGAAGATTTATTTCATTAACAGAGCTGTTACCATTTTAACAGAGCTCTGTTGAGTTTTGTGTCTAAGCTACAAATTTTCAAATTTATCTTCACACATATAATAAAAAGCAGTAAAAACATAAAATTAACAACTAAAGGGTAAACCAAAAAAGACTTAATATTGGCTTACATATATTGTTTAATTTCGCTTTTTTAATTATTGTTTAGATTACCCCGTTTTGAATTTTTTGTGATTAGAAGACGGCTTTTTTAAGATTTTCATTATAAAAATTTATCAGGCAAGTCGTTTGTTAAATTAAAATGTGGCAATGAATGTCTTATAGAAAGACATATTTAACAATCATCCCTTTTCACTGACTTTGCAATTATAATAATTCCCTCAACAATTTTTTCGTCAACAAATAATTCCCCTTATATATATCTAAGCGCAGCTTTATTTACATAAATTTAAAACAAAAATTTATTTAAATGGAAATAAAATTATTGAATTGCCACTTGCCGTCTTTTGTTTAACTCCAAAAGATTAAATCCGTCCCTTCCTGTAGCTAAATTATTGCTCTAATTTTAAATATTTTGTTATATTTTATTATTGAATTTTAAATTAAAAATAGTTAACCGAAGGTTGGCTAAAGCAACAACAAATATAAGGTGGTAAATATTAAAAATAAAAATATTCAACAAGAGGGAAGCTTAAGGTAGTGGTAGACGTCGTTCTCACCAACTGACGATTAATAATTGAATCTGAGTTTGGTTGGTTGGTTAAATAGATGATGCTTACATCTAAACACTACCCTAAGTAGATAGATACGAAGAGTGCTGATGACGAACGTAGCTGTCTAGAAAATGTGCATTCCACTCTGCTGGTGTCGAAAAATTTAATTTTCCCAATTTTTCTTTAATATTATCACCTAATTTGTAATTTAAATTATTCTTTCTTAGAGAGAATAAAACGAACTTAAGCTTGACTACAAATTTCATATGAATGTATGTAATTAAAAATAAATAAGCTTATTCTTTTTGTTTACAATCAATGTGCATAGATAGCTTAATTTATTTTGAACAGCTGTTCAACGAAAGGAACAAAAATTTCATGGGAGATTCACGATAGCATTTTTCACTTCGATGGGAATTGAAATTTCACGGGAACAAAAATTACACTTGTTATTCATGATAGTGGTGAATGTAAAAACGCATATCTACGATAACTACAACTTCGAATCATGTTCAACTGGCAGTTTAAGCTGAAGAAACGAGTATCAGCTGGGCTCTCGAAACCCGCTTGAGTAACTTTTTTAGATTTGTATTTTAAGAGCTTTTTCAAATATATTATTTGTGCATAAATCCCTGTTTTTTAAACGCATCATATGCGTCGCTCGCTTATCCGTGGTTTCGCACACATGACTCCCTGCTTAAATGTGTCAGAAAATGAGATTTTTACAAAATGCATTTAAACGGGGATTTACTGTATATATAAATTAAGTAAAAATATATTTAAAAAACTTGTACTTACCATGACAATTGACATCCAAACAAACTAAGAAAATTACAACTAAACTAGTCCACAATTTATGGGACAGCAGCCAATTGTGATGTCTTCCCCCTCCGGTACGTGATTTGTGTGTTATTAAGAACATTTGCATAAATTATATAAATATTTTTTATCAAAAATAAATCAAATAATTTTAAATTTTTTTTAGTTTGGTAACACATTCATTCATAAATTAACTAAAACAATTATTTTTTGACATGGGTTCAAAAATTACTTTAAATTTATTTTAAATATTTTTTCTTAATTTTTGTATTTTGCTCGTTTAACTATCACATTATTTTTCTAACTGTAAAGACATAAATTGTTAAATAATTATTTAGTAAATTATTTGTGAATTATTGTTTAATTTTTTTATATTTTATATTTATTTTGTAAATCTAATAAGGCGATATAGTAATCACATTTTAAAGAATTTTAATTTTAAATTCAATATTCAGTTTTTTTATTTGTTACAACTTTTTTAAATTTCGAACAACGTATTTTTATTTTTCATTGAGATCTTTGCACTATTTTTGACAGCCAAATAAATGTGTGTCCGATATTTATAAATTATAAATAACACTGATCTTGCTTTTAACACTTTCTACTTTTGATTTGATTCCATTACGTGACAGCTGTTTTTCACAAAAAACTGTCAAAAACAGCCTAGTGAGAAAAAGCGACAGATTATTTTAATTATTCTAGCGAGAGTAACAGGTCAATATTCGGACTCGAGCAACTAAAAGTAGATATACATAGAGGATGAGATCTATGTATATCTATATATAAGTAGTTTTAGAGATATCGAGAAAATTTTTTTGTTTTCATATTTTTTTATTGTATCTTCAAATATACATAGTTGAACTAACAATAAGTGTTCACATCGTAAATCTAAAATATTCTTACTTAAGTCCAGCCATTGCTGGGCAAAAACTAATCTTCATAGAGAGAAAGTTGCCGCGAAATATCGAATTTTCACCTGATATTGTTTACCTATCGATAATGTTCAAAACATCAATAAATTTCTTTTATATTGATATAAAGTTTTGCTTGTCTGTCCATCGGTAGAACGGATTTCGGTCAAATAAAAAACAAGAATAGTACTTTATTCAAATTCGTATATTAAAATGATCACGTCTGTTATTGTTGGAAAATATGGCAATTTTTTTGCCATGAAGTATTGTCGCTATTGCTTTGATTTTTATGACATAAGACATTTTTTCATAACGGATTAAATTATATGATCATTTTTATTTTATATTTAACTCCTTTGCTTTGTCATTTTTGCACATACATACATATATATTTTGGGATATCTAAAGGATGAAGAGTCGAGTAAATGAGGCCCCTCTGTCCATGATCGGCCAGAAATGTTTTTTTCCCAAAACTTTTAAAATTTTTACTAAATCGATCTGTCAAATAATAAACGTCAGCAAAATCAGTCCATCGAAGGGGGATACATATGCAAAAGGATACAATTGTCTTTATTATTTCACACGTATTTTCTTTGATGAAAAATTACCAAAAATTAAAAATGAATAAAAAATCTAAATTTGACAAAAATCATTATTTTATAAAAAAAAAACAATTCAACAAAAATGTTCACATAGAAATCAATTCATCTTAGGCTCAATTAATAAATTTGTTTATTATCTCTCGCATCTAAATAATATAAACTATAAATTAATGATAAGGCAAAAAAAGGTGCTTTTGTCTCTTATTTAAAGACTGGATTACCGCGATGAAAATTATTTTTTTCACCAGGGATTTAAAGCGAGATCTCTTACGGATTAAAATTTTGGGTTCTTAAGCCCCACATCACGCCTCCCTCTCCACTGCATAACTCTAAAATCGAAAAAGGGTTAAAAACGGCGAATATCAAAAATTGTTACAAATGTCAAGAGTCGAGTAAATGAGACCCCTCTGTCTATGATCGTGTAGAAATGTTTTTTTTTTCAAATCTTTTAAAATTTTACTAAATCGATCTGTCAAATTCAGTTTTTAAAATTATTGTAATAAACGTCAGCAAAATCAGTCCTTCGAAGGAGACAAATTGTCTTTATTATCTCACACGTTTTTTCTTTGATGAAAAATTACCAAAAATTAAAAATGAATAAAAAATCTAAATTTGACAAAAATCATTATTTTATAAAAAAAACAATTCAACAAAAATGTTCACACAGAAATCAATTCATCTCAGGCTCAATTAATTAATTTGTTTATTATCTCTCGCATCTAAATAATATAAACTATGAATAAATGATGAGGCAAAAAAAGTTGCTTTTGTCTCTTATTTAAAGACTGGATTACCGCGATGAAAATTATTTTTTTCACCAGGGATTTAAACCGAGATCTCTTACGGATTAAAATTTTGGATTCTTAAGCCCCACATCATGCCACCCTCTCCACTGCATAACTCTAAAATCGAAAAAGGGTTGAAAACGGCGAATATCAAAAAGTGTTACAAATGCGTAAAATACAAAAAGGCGCGAAAAGTGTTAAAATCGAAGCAAGAAGAATAGTTGTGGAAAAATAGTAGAAATCTAAAAATGATCAAAAATCAAAGAGATAAGAGTCAATATTGCACTAGTATTGCCCTCAATCCAATAAATCGGTAATTATATTGCCTTCTTGCTTTTTTAATAAAATTATGCAAGCTAACCAAATAGGGTTTTTTCTGTGACTTAGCTTTAATGAGTAAAGAAAGTCATGTATGTGATGGCAGAATTCTCAGCCTACAAGTTACATTTTTTGAATTTGCTCTGATTCTGGTGATAAATCGTTATGTCAAAATATACACCCCATATACAAGCATAACTCAAAAACAGTTAATCTAATTTGTTAAGTTGAAACATTTGTTTTTTGTAAAACAACAACATTGATTTATAAAAATCTATAACACAAAATGCAAATAAATAAAATCCAAACTTCTGCAGCATGTCTGTCTTTATTCCTGTGGAATAAGAGTGGAATATAACAGTTTTAGAGCTTTTATGTATTTTTGAAAAACAAAAACTTGTTAAATTTTTAATAAAAACTATTTTTTGACACTACTAACTGTATAGCTCGGAAACACTTAAGCAGATTAAAAATGATATATGTAAGACATTAACACAATTTGAAGACCGATTTTATCGCTCTTCAATTCGAATGAACTGTTATAAGTTATCCTGATGTAAGTGAGGTTTCTACAGAGAACCACTGTTGCCCTGTGCGCTTCGCTACACCTATACACAAAAATACAATAAAAACTTGGAAGAAAAGTATAGCTAACCTTTAACTCGAAAACACACGCTATTCTCACGACAAAACCAGTTACGACGCCCACTGTTCCCATCCAATTTGTTTTTTGTTAGACTATGCATAATAACACGATACAAATACAGTCTGTATTTGGCTAGATTATGACCATCAGTTACTTGTGCAAAGTTTCAAGACTCTACCTATTGTAGTTCTATAGGTATACGATAATAAATGTTCACTTTGTATGGGAGGTACCACGCCCACAATTCCAATCCAGCCCGTGTGTCGCTAAACAATGTCTCTTAATAAGGGGAGTACAGGTGCACAATTTAAAATTTCTTTCTAATTTAGTTCTCTAGCTACTTACAAAGTGGTCTTAAATATGGGCGTAGTAAATTTTTCTCTCCGTAAAAACGTAAGTTGGGTTATGTTGAAGATTTGAAAAAATAAAATTGACCAACTCGTTCATTGTATTTTCTAGATAAACTGTTTGATTTTGAGCAATGTGATTCACGAAATAGTAATTTAACAAAAAAACTTTAACAAATAACAAATAATTTTGGAATGTCTACTACATTTCGCTGTCCATCAAATGAATTATATATTCAAAACGCATACCCCAGTACCGGAATACAAATAAGAATTAAATTTTTAAACAGGAAAAATAAAAGAACAAAAAAAACAAATCATAATGACTTTGTAAAATAACAAATTTTGTGGCTAAAAGGAATATAAATAATTTCGTAAGTATTTATAAGTGTTTTTTTAAAAATATTTCCAGACTTTTAAACTTAAAGTTTTGGTGTTTTTCTTTTTTTTGTTCTTATTTTATTCGTAAGTGTTTTGTACACTGAATGGGAATAGATTTTGACAATTTATTATGAATATTTAAAAATAATTTATATTCCTTATTTGAAATTTCGAAGTAAAGTATTCTTCACATCTGGATCTTTAAAGATTGATATTAAAAAGCATCTACGAAGGTGGTCCCAAAAATACACAGCCTAAAGAATAAATAACGACACAAAAAATTTACTTTTAAATAGGATTAAGTGATAAAACAGAATGTGCTCAAATTCAGGCCAAAACGTTCTCAAATAAACAAGACCCATAATTAAAGCGATAGCAATAACTTCAAGTTCTCCCTTATTTTATAAAATGTAATTTTGATTTTTTTATAGTTTTGTTTAGAAAATTAATAAAATTTTATAAAAGTATGGCAACATTGTCGAAAGAATGAAAGTCGAAAAATAAGAGCATACAAAATCAAAGTCTACCTTACTACCTTTCTACGACGACATTATATATCCAACTGTATGAAAAAAAAGGATTTTCTCTAGTTGTGTTTCACCATTTTGTAATAGTTAGACGGTTATTAATAATGAAAAATATACATACACTGTATGTTAATGCTTTAACGAGTATTAAAAAGTTTTAGTTCTCATTCCCAATGTGAAACCTCAGTTAAATTATTAGTTTGACACTCTTTGTTTTCTGATAAAAGTTTTTACTTTATTGTGGCCCTTTTACCCGGCTTAAAAGCTTTCTATCTGTTTTGACTATGTTTATGCTACGAACGGAGGTTTTGCTCACTAACAGTATGGTACGAGTAGGTATGTGTTTCGTATGCTAGTTGGTGTTCGAGATGAGCTTGCTCATGCAACTGTTGAATTGCTACCTGTGGAAATGTGTAAAAAACTAAGTATTGCTCTTAACTATAGTAGTTTTTAAATTTTTAAGAATTTTTGATAATAATTATTCAGTAGGCCCCCTTATAACACGGTACTTTTATAACGCATTTTCATATTACGCGATTTCAGTCCCTCGTATAACGCAAGTATTCCCTCATATAAGTGGGGATTTACCATGCTATATTTATGTATTGTGGAACAAGATTAACGTGAGTACCTGCCTAGTTGGCCTAATCTCACGGTGGTCTTACCACCGCGTGAAACTTAAGCCTAGACTAGCGCCCCATTGTGTAGTATAACAACACTTTACGACTGCCACCAATCGCAATTAGTGTGTGATATAGTCACAATGAGTAGCAGTTTATACAATATGGTAAGCCTTATCCAAGGCAAGCCTAGATCCATATTATAGCCACTTGCTATAGGGGTTTGGAGACTATCCAAACTCCGTCTGTTGAGAGTGCAACAGCACACTTGATCGACCGTGCACCATACCTATACAAATCGATCTTAAACCACAACCACCACGTGAGGGGACCTCACCAACAACCGGTCACAGAGAGGATAGGCTCTCTGTGGGGCTACCGATTCCCGTGGTACCAGTCCTTTGGGCACTGGTCGGGCCTCGAAGAGAAGCCGTATGTTTTACAACACAGACCTTTTCTTCCAGATTTAGGTTTTAGGAACCCTAGCGTCTGGTGCCCCTATTTTCCCCGAGTGAACCGCGTCAAAGCATTTGCCATTCCTGCAGTGACAATTGGGATCACTGGGGGTAGAGCTATATTTCTGTATTGAAAAATTTATAATGATTTGTACAGTTCATAATTAATTTCGCGTAGCTTTGTGTTTGTTTTGTAAAGATGAACCCATTTTTTCCGCCACTGTAGATTAAATTCTTAACACTCACCTAATATTTGCAATAGTAATATGAATTTATATGAGAGTACTCGTATAACGCGCTTTCATATAACGCGGAACGAATCCACCGCGTTATAACGGGGATTACTGTATTTATTTTCTACCATTCTTCAGTTTTTAAATCAAAATTCCTTTTTTTTTTTTTGTTTGAATGTTTTTAGAGCAAGATAGTTTAATAATTGACGTATATTAATTTTAATGACTTAGCCAAAAATAGTAATATTTTTAATGTTAAGGAAATCCAAAAAATTCCACTATAAAAACCTTGAAATCATTACGACTCAAAAAATTATTTATTGAATCATATACATTTTACCTGATAGAAAGAAAAAGCAAATTTTCAATTGAATTAACTCAGAACGCTTACCTAAATATTTTTAAATTCCTTATTTGAAGACGATAAATAAAAATTAATTAAAAATTAATATACATACATACATATCCATGTACATACGAATCTTTGAATTATTTTCGCCACAAATTTGTTTAAACAACCTTCGCAAATGACATGGACAATAACAAAAATTGGTAATAAAAACCTGAATATTTTAGTTATAAATGCACATTAAAATTCATATTCATACATTTACAACATTTTGATCAAAGACACAAAACAAAGAAACTGAGAAATATAAAGAAATACTTGTAGATAAAGTTTTGCAGTTATATTTGATGTATTCGTAAGTTTC
>CATIVE010000182.1:0-52000 GCA_949628195.1 Phasia obesa | reverse complement strand
CAGGCAAGCGGTACTTAAAGCCCTGAACGGAGATGGTTAGGTTAGGTTAGAGAGGATCACACATAATTAGTTATGTGTAGATTTACAAGACCATTATTGATCCGTAGTGGCTGTGTTCTAATCAATCTCTCTAAGTAGTCCGGTGAGCTTCGTAAATTTAACAATTAGCATAGCTTCTACTCCCCTCAAGTCCTCCATATTCTGAAAGAAAAAGGAGCCAAAACATTTATTAAGACTGTGAGATAGTGCGGGGCATTGGCAAAGATAGTGTAATGTGTTTTCCTCATCTTCGCCACACCATCTGCAGATATCATCATCGCAAAGTCGAATCTTTTTTAAGAAATATTTGAGATCATTATGTCCTGTTATAATACCTACATACATACATTTCAGACTTACTCATACATAACAGCTTATCCATTTCCCCATTACCCTTTTCCACCGGCAAGGATTTTGTCTGTGTGCATCTCAATGAATTATTCCACATTGTGTCGGCATCACGTCCAAATTGTTCCCTTATCCTCCCATATATTGAATCGAGACCAGGGTATACGTCCACACATCTGACATTTATATCCAAATCAGCTCGAGCTCGTGCCAACTCGTCTGCAGCTTCATTTCCTTCGATATTGCAATGACCGGGTACCCAGCACAGTTTCAGTGTGTGTTGTTCGTTGAAAACCTGTAGCTCTCTGCGACAACGAGTGCTTTTCCGAGTGCTTTTAAAGCCGCCTGACTGTCTATGTAAATAGTGATATTGCTTAAGAATATCGGCCTTGTAGAAAGTAACCTAGCAGCTTCAGACACCGCAAAAATTTCGGCTTGAAATATGTTACATAGGTTATCCAATCTAGAACTGTGACCTATGCCTAACTTCTCGCAGAATACTCCACTTCCTGTACCATTACCCTTTTTTGATCCATCTGTATATACCCCAATACCCCCAGTTAGATTATCCAGAGGTTTCCAATCATCTTTTATTGGGATTATTGTAGTAATCTCCTTGTCCCAATAGATTTCAGGCGTCAAATAATCGGTTTCTATATTTTCCAATTGATATTTACCTATTAGCGAAGATTGTCCAGACCTTTTAATATTTAGTTGTTTATTTTGTCTCAATCTTAGCTGTGTTCTTAAGGCATATTCTTTTATATATAAGTTCAAGGGGTCGATCCCAAGTATTCTACACAGTGCTTCAGTTGCTGTTGATTTTCTGGTTATTGTGATGCTTAATGCTACTATTCTATTTACTTTTTCTATAAATGACGCATGAGTACGTGTTTCCATAATTGGCCACCATACAAGTGCGCCATGACACAATATTGGTCTAACTATAGCGGTGTATATCCAGTAGATCATTCGTGGATTAAGTCCCCAGGTTTTTCCAATTAGAGCTTGACAGGAATACATTGCGGCATATGCCTTTCTTACTCTCTCATTAAGGTTAGATTTCCATTTAGGATTTTGGTCAAAAATTACGCCTAAAAATTTCGCTTCCTTTGACCGCAACAGTGTTTTTCCCCCAAGTTTTGAGGTTTGAAACTAAATACTCCTTCTTCTTGTGTAAAGTATTATCTTGGCTTTTTCGGGATTAATATTAAGGCCGCAATTCATGGTCCCGAAAAAGCCAAGATAATACTTTACACAAGAAGAAGGAGTATTTAGTTTCAAACCTCAAAACTTGGGGGAAAAACTCTGTTACGGTACACCTCCTTGAGGTGTACCCCTAGCAATGGCGTCAACATGTGCTCCTCCGATCTCTGCATGAATTTGCATTGTAAGAGCATTTTCATTATCCACTCATTCACCAATTTATGACTGGCAGAGCACTCGAGTGCCTTTTGAATTGCCCTGGATTGGATGCTGTTAAAGGCACCTTCAACATCGAGAAAACAAGCAAGTGCAAATTCCCCATGATTTATAGATTGCTCTATTTTTGATGTTAGATCATGGAGGGCTGTCTCTACTGATTTACTTTTAGTATAGGCATGCTGATGACGTGAGAATACCATATTGTGTATCCTGCCTGTAATGTGATCATCCATCACTCTTTCTAGAGTTTTAAGAAGAAAGGACGTCAGACTTATGGGTCTGTAGTTCTTTGCATCTTTGCCGGATATTAGGCCAAAAATTAATTTTGAGAAATGTAAAAATTTAAGTAAGCAGCTCGACAGAATACAAAATTCTGCATCGAATAGTGAATTTTCAAGGCGTTTGCTTGAGATTTGTTGTTTTGGGACACTGTTAAAGTCAGGAAAGTTGAGTAAATCGCATTTATTGACTTTAAACGATTTTAAGAGGTTTGCAATATATTTTTTGGTGGCTAAACCAATAAAGATTTTGTATTGATTTTTTTTTTTCTGTGAAAGGGTTTATTAATTAGTAGCTACTTATGTTAATTTTTAGATTTTTTTTTTTAATTTTTAATGATAAAAAATTTCATTCAAAATAAAAAAAATGTTTTTTTTTTTGTAAAATGTTTGGTAAAAAAAAGTGAAAAGCTTTTTAAGAGTGATCTCCATCGCGATCCTAAAAATGTTATATATCACTACAAAATCTACGATCTCTTCTTTTATGCTGTAAAAAAAAGCGTTGCGAATATTTTCGCTATTTTTTTGCGATTTTTTGAAAATTTTACCTTTTTAAGTTTTTTCTTATCTTGGATAGGTAAATACGAGTAAGAAACCCTTGTATATTCATAAAATGTTTTGGTTTTTAATAACTGAAGGTAGATGTTTTTTATTTAAATCATTACATCTAACACTTTTATTACCTGTACAAAAAACAATTTAAATATCAAAAGAGATATAGACGTAGATGACCTTTCTTTCGGACTATCTACTTTACACGCCAGAATTCGCCTATTTGAGAGCATATAACACCTGTCATATAAACTGTCAGTGAAAAACTGGCAAATAAAATCTGATGCGGACAAAGCCATTGTTAACGCGAGGAAAAAAAATATCCAAGAAAAATTTAGAAGTGAATTAGAGCTAGTAGTGGGTGTACCGAAAGCTGGATTTGGAAACATCAACGATGGTAACACTAGCAGAAGATTTTTTTCCAATCCTGAATTATCTGCAGAAATAACTGTACTTAACGCTGAAGAGGATTCATATTCGGAAGAGGTCTTTGAAGAATCCAACGATGAAGAACCACGGCACTCATCATCAAAAAATTTTTTCTCCTTGATCCGATTTTTCCTATTTTATAGCATTGACAGCCTATGACCATAGCAGATTTTTCGGCAAAGTTTCATTAACCTAGGGGCACTCAGTACATTTTTAGGGCCAATATAAGCTAAAAAAAAAGGTAATATCCGGCTAGATTGGCAAAATACACCCATGTGCGTCGTGAGTATGGATATTACCAAAGAATGGGGTAATTTCATTATCTCTTATGCATTCCGTTATCCTGCGTTATAGCCTATTCTCTAGAATACACCATTTCTCAGGACTAATTTTACCACTCAGATTGCTCTTATTCAAAACAGCAACTTTAATGCATCCCTCAATGTAGAAATCAAAATTAACCTTTGATTTCTTTTTTTTATTTTCAATCGGGGTCTGTGTATCAAATGTTCGGTTTCTTTTAGTATTATCCTTATTTACTGTATCCCTAGGCTTAACGAAGATTCTTCCTTCCACTACTTCATCATCTGTCGGTTTTAGGGTGGTTTGGCCCGTCTTTCCCAAATGACTAGGGTGAGATTCTTCATCTTGTTTGTATTCTTCTATGAATGAATGAGGTTGAACGTTACATATTGCTTTTGATTTTCTCAATCCACCATTTGGGATGTGCTTTAAACTTTGGGCGGATTGGCCCATCATTTTAAAGCACTCCCGCGAGGAATTTACAGCGCTGATATCAGCAACCATCTTTGCGTCTGGGGCGGGTTGGCCCTTCTTCAGAGATGGTGTATTGATATCATTATTTCATCGTTATACTACGAAATGAACATAAAACAGAAATAGAGTTTACAATTGTAAAACAATTTCAAAAAGCTATATCTCCTATGAAATATAATGTAAAATTAAAAATTTTTCATATTCTATTTCTTTGATAAGTTTGTTTAAATAGAAAATTAATAACAATTGAAACTACCGGGTAGATCGATACGAAGAGTACTGATGACGGACGTAGCTGTCTAGAAAATGCATTCTGCTTTCCTGGTATCTAATTTTTCTATATCTCTTTATAATTAAGAACTTAAGCCTAAATAACTAATTTATTAATTCAAAAATAGTTCAAAGAAAATTCATATAATTTCACAGAGCGGGCACGGCATTGACATTGTTAACTTCAACACTATTGTGTTAATAATCAAAAATATACATTTGTAAAATAAAAAAATATCTAATTGTTGGTAATTGCTAACCAAAGGATAGCTAATAGCAAGACAGATATATACCATTTTCAAATAAAAGTAATATATAAAGAGAATAAAAATAAAGAAAAATGTTTACTTGGTAGTATAATATAAAAAAGAAATAGAGTTTACAAGTGTAAAACAATTTCAAAAAGCTATATCTCCTATGAAATATAATGTAAAATTAAAAATTTCTCATATTCTATTTCTTTGATACGTTTGTTCAAATAGAAAATTAATAACAATTGAAACTACCGGGTAGATCGATACGAAGAGTACTGATGACGGACGTAGCTGTCTAGAAAATGCATTCTGCTTTGCTGGTATCTAATTTTTCTTTATCTCTTTATAATTAAGAACTTAAGCCTAAATAATTTATTTATAAATTTAAAAATAGTTCAAATAAAATTCATATTATTATTATTTAATATTAGTATTATTGTTTTTATTGTTATTATCAATTTATAATGTTATTATTAATAATAATTATTATTACTAATATTAATATTATTGTTATTGTTCTATATGTTTATCTTTATTTTTATATTTATTTTTATATTTATTTTTATTATTTTTGTTATTATATATTAATTTTAATCTATCCGATTATTATATTCCTTCTTTTTTATAGTATGTACTTTGTTACATTAGTTTCAGAATTTTTTTCAATCAAAATCTCAATTCATTTTGCTCAGGTTGTGTACAATAGGTATGATTAATTTATGAGTCACCCAGTTGAATTATAAATATTAGTTCGAAAATAAACAATTAATTTCTTACTACTTTATTACTTAACAAATATTTAGTATACATACATGTAAAATTGATAATTAAAGAATAAAAAATTAATATAAATAATTTACTATAAGTGAACTTAAAGTGAATTCCAATAAGAGAGAAAGTTCAGTATACATACATGTAAAATTGATAATTAAAGAATAAAAAATTAATATAAATAATTTACTATAAGTGAACTTAAAGTGAATTCCAATAAGAGAGAAAGTTCAGAATAAATATATCAGTTAGATCAATTAGAGAAAAAAGGGTGAAATACATATATGTAAATATGCCTAAAATAAGTATACATACATATACATATGTATATAAAAGGAGGATAGAAAAAAAAGAAGTTTTATTAAACACTTGTGAATTTCTATTAACTTCCACTTGGGTAACCACTATATCCACAATAAACCAATAAAACCAAAGATATTAATAAAATTCAATAAGTTTTTTCTGCACTATAAAAGAAACACGTTCACTCGTCACGAACACTCGTTAATTGCTGAACGGACATAGTGTCAAGTCAAAGCTGGTATTTGAGTGCAAAAAGGCTTTCCACGTGCTGGCAGACAAATATAGGGTTACATTGTGTTGGGTCCCGGAACATTGTAATGTTGCGGGCAAAAAAATCGCTGACGAACTTGCAAGATTGGGATCGGAGGGTAGTAACTTAGTTAGGGTAGAATCGGTTAAGCCACCGATTAGCCATTACTAAAGGATTATATCCGACTGGATAGTTAGGAGAACCAACCAATCTTGTGAAGTAAGTGGTACTACACCACGTCAAAAAGTGAGGTTACAATCCTCACTTGTGAGTTTTAATTGGTCGTCCACCAGGTTCTATCATCCAATTTCCAAATCCAAAATTATATTAACTTCTTTATATTAAGTAATTTTGAGTTCTATTTTTGGTCGCCACCAGTTTCTTTCATCCACTTTTTTTAAAAACGTTTTTCCTCTCTTAAAATATTACATATCATTGTGTATTTTTCTTCTTTTCTTGTTAAGTTTTTTCCTTCCAATTGTTGAAATTTATACTGTTATTTTAACAGTTTCACATTTTAAAACAGAAAGTACAATTACATAAATGTACAGTTGACAATTATCGACGAAAGCCACTAAAAACCGTAGTTCGATACAGTTATCAGAGGCTAACCATTAGCCAATGCGAGAGTGAGACGCAAAACTCTCGAGGTAAATTAAACAGAATCAGGCCTGATCGCCCTTAACAATTAATGACGATGACGCGAGAGTTGTTTACTAAACCGGAGCTGCTTTACGGCTGCAAACCATTTTTAGAAAATTTTTCAAACTATAACATTTTTATTTTATCAGGGTTGTGTTATTTTAAAGCAAAGAACAAAGCTAAGTGAGTCGTAGCCGATAATTCGCCGCCGCCGATCATATTTTTTCTTTGTCCTGCACCTGCCATCATTTTTTGTTTTGTTTTTTATTTTTTTTTTTATTAACGAAAACTTGAACGGCCAAACAAACTTAAGACCCGGCACCTCTGCCGTCCACATAAAATTACTCAGCCGACGTCGCACACTGTGGCCACTGCGGCAATAAATCAATTTGGACCTGCTCTCCGATTTTGATGATTTTTGCACAGATGGTTAACAACAATCTAGAGGTCATGTGTGAAAAATTTCATGCAAATATCTCCATTGGTTTTCTGTCCCGAGCAGCGCAAAGTTGAAGTATGTGAACAAGTCTCAAATGTGATAGTTTTCTATGTCATATTCAAAAGCCTGTTACTTATAAACTATACACCGAATGTACCTTATAAGTATTTTTTCAATTAAAATGGACATTAAGCATTATATGTAAATTAAAAAAAAAATTTTAAAAATTGAAAAAAAAATTTCTTTTGACAATGTATATTAAACCAAAAATAAAAACATTTATGATTTTCCGTTAGACTTTTAGTTGTGTGCGAAGCAGTGCGACACATGGAGTACTATACCAAATTATAGCTGAGAGTCTCAGCTAACAGACTAAAAAAAAAAAACCTGCCCCAATTTGCCCGCCGCCGAAAAAACAATGAAAAACCAAAAAATTACAGTAAAAAATATGCGTTATGTGGTATTTTACGCGTGCAAAAACAACTGTGCATTCTTTCTTTCATTGCTACTCGTACACGAAGCCGGTGCCAATTTGGGATCGAGAAATACGAAAATTTCATTGCATGTGTACTATATAAAAAAAAAAAACTTAAATTTGAGTGTCGATTAGAAAAACAAGTGTACACAAAAGTATTTATCAAAGTAATATCGGTACATTGTTTACGTAGACTAAACAACAAAAAAATCTAAATGTAAACTTTATATAATAAATATAATAAATGTTGATTTGGTTAAACAAAGAATGGCTTCCAGAAACAATAGGAATATATCTCGACGATTTTTTGAAAACCCTGAAATTACAGCTGACATAGCCGGAGTAAATAATTAGTTGCAGTCAGGCAATAGACGCTGCGAAATTCCAAATATATTGTATAGACAAGGAAAAATTGTACATTGATTTGTATGGATGGTACTACATGCCCATCACAGTGCATAAAGTTTTGATACATGGTAGCAAAATTGTATCTGAGGCCATTCTACCTATAGGTAGGTTAAATATACAAATTGTTTCATACATTTTAAATTTATTAGATGAAACCAGGAACAAAGATTATAGACGTTATAGGCTATAGCACTCCCGCAAGACTGGGCGCTATTCTCCTAACGAAGACGTAATGCATCATTTGTTGATATCCTCCGACCCATACATCAATTCATTTAGAACGAAATTGAAGATTAAACAATTAGATTATCACGAAGATGTGGAAAAGTTGTTAATAAATGAAATGGAGTGAAGCTTACAAAATTTTTATATTGGGATTGTATGAGGGGTGGGTGTTACAGTGGGCGGATTTTCTTCATATTTTCAAAACAGCATTTAATACATTGTATATGCATTTTTGCCAAAAATAAACATATTGCATTTTTGAAATATTGTTTGTATGGGAGGTGGGGGTAAAAGTGGGCGGATTAAATTCATATTTTCAGGAGGTCATTCTACTATTATAATATTAACGTTTTATGAAAATTTAGTTAATATATTTAAAATCATGGAAGTTATGCCACATTTTCTATTTAAGTTGTATGGGAGGTGGGCGTAAAAGTGGGCGTATTTTTGTAAAAAAAAAACTAAAATTCTTAAAAAATTTAAAATAAATGTGTGCAAAATTTCATGAAGCTCCGCAACCTCCTTGATTTAAGACCATTAAATACACTACACGGCCACACTGTGCGTCGTTCAATGTCTCGTCTCGGCTTGTTCCTTTGCTGATATTTTTCATTTTATTTGAAGTGTGATAGTGTGAAAACGAAATGTTATGTTACGTTAGATTTTGTGAAAATCACACAATTCTCATTGGATTTCTATCTTACAAAATCTTAACACTCAGTATTATAGTGTGAAACGGCTAACGGCTAACTCCAATTATGATTACCAGTTGTAAATGTGGACTGATTCGTCAATATTACTTGGGTGGCTGCAAAAATCGCCAGATTCATTAAAAGCATTTGTCGCATATCGTGTTAAAACGGTACTTCGCACAGCCAGCCAAAGATATTGGAAACACGTTCAAACGGCTGATAACCCTGGTGACTTTGGTACACGTGGTTGTTACCCGCAAGAACTAGTCGACTGTAGATTGTGGTGGCATGGACCCGATTGGCTTTCTCATCTTGCACATTGTTGGCCTGAACCACGTACATTTGCCCCACACAATTAGAAGTAAAAAGAGTTAATACGTCAAATCCAAAGTTGGTATATACTCAAACGAGTTTCTGTGCAAACCTCCAGGTTAATACAATTCAGGGGAATTCTAAAATTTCCACAAGATTTTCTGCAGAATCCGAAGTAGTTGACGTGTTAGAAGAATTTTCATCGCTCGACCGAGCACTCAGAGTTATTTGCTACCGCTTTCGAATTATACAACGTATTCTCTAACGACCATTTTGCACAGAAACTTTTATAACCTTAGAAGAATGTCGTTTTGTAAAAAACCGACTAATTTTGCTTGCTCAAAAGATGCACTTTTCCAACCAGAAAAGCCGACTTCTTTCGGAGTAGGCGGAAGGCTCAATAATTCATGGTTAAGCTACGAAGAGCGTCACCCAATTATAGTTCCGGAAAAAATCACCCTTTGCTGTATTTTTTGTTGAATATACCCATTGAATTTTACTTTACTCAGAACACCAAATAATGCTACAAGCTATAAGACAAGGTTTCTATATACCTAGGGTCACAAATCTTATAAGAAAGTGCATCCATGGATGTAAGACATGTGTTACCTTTAATCGAAAATTTCAGCATCAGATATTAGCCGCACTTCCTCCTGAAAGGGTAAATTTTTCTTTGTCCTTTACCTACACGGGAGTCGATTTTGCTGGGCCTCTTTCCATCAAATCGTCCAACCTCAAAAATGCTAAACTGCTAAAAGGTTATGCAGCAATTTTCGTTTGTTTCTCAACCAGAGCAGTTCACTTGGAGATTTGCTGTGAGCTTTCAACAGATGCTTTTGTGGCCTGCTTTGACAGATTTGTCGGACGCAGAGGTCTCTGTAAGACGATGTTTTCAGACAATGGTCGAATTTTTTTTGTTGCCAGTTACGTCTTACTAAAAAATCATAATGCCTTTTTAAAAACTGCAGAAAAATCGGTAGTTAAAAAATATAATTCTCATGGTTTCAGCTGGTCGTTCATACCTCCATATGCACCTAATACGTCAAAAGTATGAAGTCTCACCTGAAAAAAGTCGCAAAAAACGTAAATTTTACCTTCGAAGAATTTGCGACACTATTAATCAGAATTTAAGCTATCCTGAACTCACGTCCGATGTCTTCTCAAAGCCCTACCGAACTTCTGTCTCTGACTCCCGGTCATTTTCTTCGCGGCTCACATCGCACCCCCGGAAGCTCAACAAGAATTCCCACTAAAACAGTTTAATTTTTTAAAAAGATGGGAACGCCTGAAGACCCTTCAGCACATGTTCGCTCGCAGATGGAAAAACGAATACATAACTGAGTTACAACGTAAATACAATACCTTGTTATCATCAAAGATGATTTGTTACCTCCCACCGAGTAGCGCCTAGGACGCATTACCCGAGTGATATATGGACGAGACAAGAAAGTAAGAGTCGCTGAGCTATTTTCTTCTTTTTCCAAGTGTTATCATACTTAACAACATGGTGTTGTACAATAGAGTCTTTATAGATTTTACTAAAAGGAAAGTTTCTACAATATTAAGAATCCTATCAACCAAACCTGAAATGGTTAGTGGTGCCAAATCTATCTCCGCCCGAGAAGATGTTCAACCTAGTTTAACCGGCTGCAGCGTGACAAGCAGGCGACCTATGTCTTGTTAACAAGTTTAAATTCATCATCTAAATTTTCTTTATCTCTCCCTCTCTTTCTTTGTTTTACTTAATTTTATATATTATTCATTTATATTAACTTATATTATGTATTTAGTGATACAGTTTGTCAAGTAAATGTTTTCATTAATAGAAAAAACTAAAAATCTTGAAATGAAACAGCTATGTTTTAGCGAATTTCATAACTTTTATGAACGTTTTTGTGCAGTTACGTTTTCACATGTATTTATAACTATGATTATTTATAACTATATTATTTTAACTTTAATAGAAAATATTTATATTTAACTTTAATAGAAATTTTTATCGCATTTAAAAAAAAATTGTTCAGATTTTGACTATTAAAAATATGTTTTCAAAATTTGATTGCCTTCAAATATTTGCCTGTTTAATTACCTAAAATATATTATTTTGCTGCTCATACCTTGTGTGTCCTATTTAGGGGTTATTTACTGTTTGCGAACATTTAAAAACACCTCACTGTAGCTGCGATATATTACTTTCGCGGGGTATTTTATAGCTACCTGGAATTATCTACCTTGAATTTCTTAACTTGAATTTTGGCACACATTTTTACATATAAGTGAAGCATTTTATAAATAAACTCTAATGTTGTCGCAAACAAGCAAGCTAACGGGATTTAAAAAAAAAAATTACTTATTTTTTTAGTTACAAAATAAAAATAAAAAAACTGTAGTTTTTTTTTTCAATAAAATATTCATTTTTCTTCTTATTTGACTAATCATTGTCTTTCGCTATGTTAGAGACTGCCAGCACATCAGGTGTGTTACCCGGAGATATCTTTATGAAACAATGAGAGACCAAAATTTACCAAATCTCGAAGCAAATCCGGTTGTTTGGAAAATCACTTACTATCGGACTATGGTAATACTGATGATGATTTAAAAACAATAAAACACCGATTTTCTTTATTTAAAGCAAAATTAAATAAAATGTCACAGAAACGAAGACGATTTTTGAAAATACAACGAGCCTGGGCTAGAGAGAACTTTTGAACTTCCTTTAAAATTGTTGAATCGATCGGGCGGCCTTTGAAAACTTTTGATAAAGCAAGTGAACTAACTAAGCGTCGAAAAACTAAAGAAATTAGGTTAAATGTCGAAGATGACGTTATTGTCCACGCTGCACAAACAATCTTAAGAGTACAATGAAAAAGAGATGCGTCGAAAATTCTTAAAGAAATAACAATTGATCCTGCTTGAGCACACGAATATAAAAAATCAGTCGAAGAAATAGAAAATAAAGATGGTGTTACTCCTTTGACACCATTACTAGCTCTGACAATGTTCGTTGAGGCTAACCTCACAAGACGGACGGAAAATATGTGACGCTGCAACCGGAACCAAGTCTACTAATCAGTGCTATATCTGTGGTGCAACATCGCAAGAATTTAACAAAATTGATAAAAAAGGAGTCAAGTTCAACTGAGTTTAATTTTGGGCTCTCTGTGTGCTGTCTTGTAGTTTCTCCTTTTATTTGTCAACAATATTTTAACAACATCTACTTTTCCCATGGCCTGGAAGACAGCTCGTGTTGTTGGTATTCCTAAATCTAAGAGGGTTCATGGACTTAGGCCTATTTTTATTTTACCTGTGCTGTCTAGGGTTGTTAAAGATCTTTTGAAGATGCAGTTATCTGATATTTTACCTTCTATTTATGATTCGCAGTTTTCTTTTCGTCCTGGTTATAATAAAACCTTCCTAATTCTTGCTTTGACAGATAATATTAGGGAAAGCTTGAATATTGATGAGCTTTGTGTATTAGAGTCTCTTGATATTTCAAAAGCCTTTAATTCGATTGATCATCATAAAATGGTTGTAAAACTAAGACACGAATTTAATTTTTCTTCGCCGGCGTGTAAACTTATCTGGTCTTACTTAAAAGCAATTGGATTTAGTAGCTCCTCCCATTATGTTTTTGATTGCAATATTAAATTAAATGGAGTTCAGCATTGAACTTGTGGAGAGTCTTTTGATGTTGCGTATAGTCATTGATAGTAGACTTTCTTTTAATTATCATCTTAATTACTTGCATAGTAAAGTTTTTGGTAACTTGCGTAGATTATTTTCTACTAATTTGTATTTACCTACATTAGGAAAAGATTATCTCGCTCGTTATTAATGCCGCTTGGTTTTGAGGCTGTTTCTGGTACTACATACAACTAAAGTTTTAACACTTAAAAGGATTTTTTTTGATGATTATCCGCTTTGTTTACAATATTAATTTTCATGATCATATTTCTGGATATATAGGGCGATTTCTTTCTTTACAAAACTTTCTTATGTTTAGAAATCTTATTTTTTTTTCTATAAAATATTCAGAAATGGCAACCCTATTGCTCTTTATTACAAATTCCACTTCTCGTGGTCAGTAAGAAACCCCCAAATAATTATTACTAAAATTTTTTGCCATGTTTTTCAGTTATCTTTTTTTATTCGCATTGCCCGATCTTTTAACCTATTGCCTTTTAACTCAAGAAATTTTTCCCTATCGGTTAATTCTTATCGTCAAAAGCTGCTTGAATATCGGTCGAATTTATAGAACCTGCAGGCCTTTGTATGCTGGACTTGGTTATTACGGCTGGGGAGCCATTAAAACAAATCTATTTTTGTATTAATTTACTATATTTATGATACGAGTATGAAGTATTGTTTGTAATGAATTCTTTATATTTTTTATCTTTATTATTTAACTTGAGAATATTTTCCACTGTTAATCTTATGTAATAATTTTATTTCGGCCTTATAAGCTTTTTTATTACAAATTGTTTAATAAATAAAATATATCTACCGTCGTGACGTCTTTGAGTCGTTTCGATAAAATAGTTTTCGCAAATTTATCAGCTTCAGATACTGAGTTATCCAGGTTGATCTCCTCAATCTCCTCAATCTCCCAAAACTTTTTTACCTGGTCTTGTAAAAGTAAATCATTAGATTCAGAAACCAAAGTGGAAAACGTATTCACCTCGGTGGTGGTTGCGGGTCCTGATAGATACACCCGAATTTAGATTCTCGAGCTTCTAAACTATTTAAAATATTTGACTGCACACCCTCTCGATTGATAAAGGGCTGATAATCACTTCCAATTATCATGTCAATGTTTCCACGTTTGTAAAAGTATGGGTCAGCCAAACTTAAATGGTTTATCTCTTCCAAATTACTAATTTCAATTGACCGTGAGGGAAGCAGATACAACAATTTAAAGTCTGATGTCCTTGCTATCAAAGTTACAAAGCACTTACTTTTCGAACTGTCAGCTACAGCCCCCCCCCCCGCCCCTAGTCCCGATATTTGAGTTCTTTGGGCCGTAACTGGGATCGCAAGTTGCTGTTGAATTCTTGTTGAAATAAAACATTTTTCAGAGCCGGCATCTAACAGAGCCCGTATGCAAAATAATTCAACTGATTTTTCTAGACGCGTGCGGTGGGTAATATTGTTGTTCCCTCATGTCGAGAGAAATGCAGGTTAGCCTGGTCAATACTATTTAAATTTATAGCAGTAGAGCTACCGCCTTGAGGGTTGTAGAGCATCGTTGAGTGGCTGAAGTTGTAGCCCATTCACCATCATTTAAACACCGTTTTACGGGTGCTTGGGAACCCTTACGCTCAGAAGTGATGGGTACTTGACTATTTTTTTTTAATTTTTCATCATCTTCAATTAGTTGTAGTACTTTCACATTTCGACTTAAAGTGATTTGGAGATACGCAAGTAACGCAGTATTTATTCGCAAAAACATATTTTATTCTGAGTTACACTGATAGGGTCTTAAAATATTTGCAACCTCTTAAAGGATGATTTTACTTGCACCTTTTGCAAGTAAATTTTGCTTTGTCATTTTGAATATGAAATGACTGGTTTTTTGAGCTTTGGTGCTCTCGTGATGAAGACTTACGTAGATAGTTTACGGTTTTCAAAATTTCAATTCTCTTTGACAGGTAGTCACTCATTTGTTTCCAGTTAGGCCACACTTTATGATCCTGTAATGTATTTTCCCAAGATCTCATAGTTTCTTCTGGGAGCCGGGAGGTGAATAAATATATGAGAATTGTACCCCACGGCTTCGTAACGTTAAGAGAGTTGAATATTTTTAGGCTTTTATCGAGGATGCATTGTATTTGACGAATAGACTTTGGATTTTCAGTCTGGTCTGACGGCATACCAAACATTAACTTCATTTGCTGGTTAGCTAGGATCCTCGTATTCTCATATCTATTCGATAATGCTTCCCCTGCTAGGGAAAAGTTTTCGTCTACCAAATCGAACCGAGTTGCGATATGGTAAGGCTCCCCCTTTGTCTTGCTATTCAAATGATACAGTTTTTGTGCTGGCGCTAAATGTGGATGTTTGCCTATTATTGCCTGAAACAAGTCTTGAAAAGCTGGCCACTTGAAGTAGCCTCCTTAAAAAACTGGGACTTAACATGCGGGTATTTGCATGGAATGTTATGTTGTGGGCGTTTCGTCCTTTTGTGACGTTGTGCTTTTTCCTTCCTTTAGGTTTATTTCCATTTTCATAATGCCTACTAGCTTTGTTTTTGCAGCTTCATACTTTTCACCTGCCTCCTCATATTTAATTGTAGTATCGTCCTTAATATCTTCTTCTGCCTCCCTGGATATTATATATTCCTCATAGCTTTCTTTCAGTTTGA
Source organism: Phasia obesa (assembly GCA_949628195.1). Classification (NCBI taxonomy): domain Eukaryota; kingdom Metazoa; phylum Arthropoda; class Insecta; order Diptera; family Tachinidae; genus Phasia; species Phasia obesa. The sequence continues at coordinate 36,750 of CATIVE010000182.1, read as the reverse complement.
CCCACCTACTTTCTAATTCGCCTAGCTTGACGTCAATAACAGCACAGGTAAATCTATCTTCTTTTAAAGTATTAAGTTTGACACTGAAACTATTCAACTGGTTGATATCAAATTTACATCTTCTTATAGCCATCATAATTGCTATTTTTTTTAAAACAAATCTTGGTTCACAATAATTATACGACGTAAACAGCTTACAAAATTTTCAGTACAAATCTTAAATAAGTCAGTTTCTCTTTTTCTTAGCTACCAGTTCTAGCGTTGGTTTAAAAAAAAAATATTTCCCAAAAAAAATTCTTTTGGTAATTTTAATAAATTGTCCCACCGTTTTGACTTAAGTTATAGTTCAATTTCCAAATCCAAAAATAAATAAATTTCCAATTAATCAACTTTGTTATAGTGTATTTTTTATCTTTTCTTAAATTTTAACTTTTATTATATAAGTTATGACAACAGCCGGTTTTTACAATGCATTGCAATGTTGTCCTCCGATTTTTAGAAAAAACTCACCACAATCCATATCTTAATAAAATTTCCTTTTTTGCTCCACTGTAATCTTTTTGTTTGTTGGCATTTGTATAATAATTATGTAAATTTGTAATAAAGGACCAGTTGTTTAACTAGTGTTGGTCGAGTATTTTGTTCTGATCTTAAAAAAATCACTTGTAATAACTTGCAATAAATCACATACATATGTATATTTTTGCTATTACACCATGTGCTGCCTTATCTATGTATGTACTTATGTATTGCAGACAGTTATAATTTATTTACATTTTGTACAGAACCAGAGAGATAAAAATGTTGGGCTGCTAGTTATTTTCTTTTATTTTTAAAGAGAATGCGCTAAAGTAATTAAGAATATTAAGGCGTCACTTTTTTCACAAACTAATTATTGGTTTTTGCAAAACACAATGCATGATTATCGTGAAACAATGTTAAATTGGATTGAGATTTTTTGAGAATCATGTGGATGAGAATACAAGGCTATTTTATACGTGAGATGATTTCAATAATCTCATTACATAATTATGCAGGAGAAGAGTTTATTTGTTGAAATTTTTTGGCACTTCCATGTATTACAGAATTTGTGTGCGATGATTTTAAGATACCTACATACCTTCAAAAGGGAAATTTCTTTTTTTGATTTTTTTTCCGTTTGCAAATTTTTGCGGTATTTATGTACATTTATGTACATATCTACAGGCATATGTATGATGACGAAATTTGCCTTTTTATGGTATGCAAAAATATTTCGTTGTATTGGTACTGCCCTACAGTGTTTGACTAGACCCTCTATTTAGCGTCCAACTTTTCTAACCCAATAAGAACCACTGGCACGGGATGCACAATTTTCTACGGCTTCCTTCTTTAAATTTAAGCAAATTCGCTACCTCTATGCACTCTTCAACTGATTACTGTTGCTTCTGAAGATTTTACTAAGGATGAAAATCCACTGACGGTGGCACTTAGCGCACCTCTTTCCACTAATTAATTTCACTCCTAGTGTACTCTAGGAAGTGTCGGAGTACCAAACTGATAGGTTGACTTTGGCGTCTATATAAAACTTCTTGTTTTTCTATAAGTATTGGGCTCCAAGCTGTTTTATTGAAAGTTCTGCCTTCAGTGTCTGATTAACTACTAATCCTTACATTCGAAATAATATACATAAGTTAATATAAATGAATAATATATAAAATTAAGTAAAACAAAGAAAGAAAGGGAGAGATAAAGAGAATTTAGATGTTCGTATAAACTTGTTAACAAGGTATACTTCGCCTGCTTGTCACGCCAATAAAAAATGATTTCGGAGTTCCCCAGGGCTCAATTCTTGGTGTTCTTTTATATATAATCTATATAAACGACATGCCTAATGTTCTCGAGAAATATTAGATAATTTTATATACCGACGATACGATAATATACGAGGAAGATATCAGAGAAATTTTAGATAATTTAAAAAGAGACATTGAAAATGTAAAAGTTTGGTTAAAGATGAACAAATCAAAGTTAAACGAAAAAGAATAAAATTATGGAAATAAATATGACTAGCAATGTGACAATATAAATGGACAATAAAAGCATAGAAAAAGTAGAAAATATAAAATATCTTGGTTTTATAATTGATAAAAATTTGAAATTTAAAGAACATATAGTCTATATATGGAAGAAAATCGGGAAAAAATGTTTTTTTAAGAGTATAAGAATAATATCGGTGATCACTGCAATTAACATACAGCCATAGTCAAACGTTATTACACATTACTAAAATTTTTTGTGTTTTGGTAGGACTGCTCGATTGTTGTTGTTGTTTTCAATTTAAAGCAAATTTGCTGTTACTGAATGAAATGGAGTGTGTAGAAGAAACGAACAATTCAAAGAAAATAACGGAATATTTCTCACAAAAACAACAAATTTGTTTGATGCATATTGGCGTCACACACATTTTATTCGTGTCAAAGATAATTACACAATGTCATATTATATGGTTTATATTAAGAATTATTAATTATTAATTTTTTTTTGGCATCAGTTACTGATTGCAACCTGGCCGGGATAGACTCAATCAAGGTGTGGATAAAAGAAAGAGGTAGTTTAGCCCAAATATTTTTAATTTCTTTAATAGTGTCATTCAGTTTTCGATTTTTATCAATTGTTCGTTGTTGTTTCATGAAATCCCAAACATTTTCAATGAGGTTAAGGTCCGGGCTTTGAGGGGGCCATGCAAGAACAGCTTGATCTACCTCATTTAAAAACTTCGTTACCAACCATCCTTTATGGCAAGGAGCATTATTCTGTTGCAGAATCCAGTCGTTACTTGGAAATAGGCTATTTGCTGAAGGAAATGCATGATCATTCAACACATCGATATACTCAGATTGATTCAAAGTTCCTTCAATTGGTACCAGCTCTCCCAATCCATAGAATGATATGCAACCCCAAAACATTACAGATCCTCCACAGAATCTGTTTAGAGGCTGCCGTGCGTTGCTTTTGAGAGTTGACGGTAGATGCATACACTCATCAGTCCACAGAACGTTGTGCCAGAACTCTATGGGCTTATTAATATGCTCTTGAGCAAAGGCAAGGAGTTTGGCTTCGTTGTTCGGAGCTATGTCGATCACTTTGCGGACTACATAGGTCTTGATTTCCATGCTCTTCATCTTGCGACGTAAAGTAGCTTCACTAACTTTCTTCCCAATTACTTCTTCCGAATTTTCTGCAATGCGAACAGGGCTTATTGTTGGATTTACCATAAGGACTCTCATTAATATTGTTTTTTCCCTTTGGCCTATAACGGGTTTTCGTCCACTTTTGTTTTTTTATCTTCTAAGTTCCCACAAGTGTCCTTCTTTTTTACTAAATTGTACAAAGTTTTCCGCGAAATTCCATAAATTTTCACAAGATCTGATGCCGAAGTTCCCATTTTAAATTTGGTCACAATCTCGGATCGTATTCCAATATTTAAATGCTTCCCTTTGACCATTTTCGTGAAATAAATTAACAACATTATATTTTGAGTATCGTCTCACGTACAGTCTAAGAAACTAGGAAGATTTTCATATTGCTAGAGTAAGAACATCTCAAATGCAAAGGACAAAGGACATACCAAACGATTTAGGGATTAAAAATAATATTGTTATATTTAAAAGAAAAGGTGTAAATTTTATAAAAAATAATTGCAATTTTACAGATTGTAACGATAATGTTTAGTAAATTTATAATATCAATATTTGAGAGTTTGTTAAAGTGTAAAAACACAAGTGGGCGTTGCTGCAACACTGTTTTAAGAATTAACTTACGATTGATTTGCAGTGGTGGAATGTGATTTATCATGAATAGTTTTTTAGTGTTTCACTTTTAATTTAGTTCAATGACATGTAACAGGATGAATAAAAAGTGACAATTGACCCCCTCCTAGGCCAACATGACAGGTCCCTTTCATATAAAGTGTTCGAACTCGAACAGGTCCCTTTCATATAAAGTGTTAGAACTCGAACCGGTCCATATCACTTCAGAACTAGCGCGTGACAAGAAACAAATTAGTTCCATTTCCGGATTAGTTCCATTTCTGATTTTATATTATTGTAATATTTATTACAATACATTTTAAAAGTAAGTTATATATATTTATTTAATATATAATTTAAAATATTTAAATATTTTTTCCCTCAATGATGACTGCGTTCCTTGTTGATGTTAAACATCTGAAATGTGAAGATATATATAAATTAATAAATAATTCAAAATATCTCATCCTCATATTTCGAGGATGATTATCAACTCACATAAGCTTTCCGGGAGCATATTTTTCTCATCTACCTTCCTCAATGTACTTCCCCAGCAGGTATTCCGAACAGCTTGCAGTATTCCCCGATGTTCATTTTAGCTTGTGCAAATATGTAGTCTGTGAGGAATAAAACATTAAAGTAAAAATTTGAGTTAGTTACTATTGCTTGAGTGAAATTTGCCGTCCCTCATTTCAGCTGTACCTCTTCCGCTGCCACAAGGGTCTTCAAGGAAAGAATGCTGGAGACTCTATGTTAGCACATTCTGTTATTTTAATTACATTTTTATACAATTTAGGACTCAATGTGGTTTTACAAAAACTGCAACACTGCCACAATCATTCATTTTTTATTTTTGTTAATGTGCGCGTTTCCATTGTTTATGTGTTAGTTTCAATCATCCATATCTTATAGCCTTTGATGAAAAAAAATACTGCTCTGTGTTGAATTTTTTCGTTTGTGTTTTCCTTATAATCTCTCTTATATGTTTTATTCAGTCTGTTTGTTTTTTGATAAATGGTGTGTAGTCAGTAGTGTAAAGAATATTTTTGATTCCAGTTTGCAAATAATATATTCTCTTTTTCGTTAATCTTATATTCGTACTTTTTGTGAAATTTAGTTTAAAAGTTTAAAATCTTTTTGTGAAAATTGTTTTCGTTTTTCTTCAGTATTTTCTTTAAAGTTTTGCAAGAAAAAAGCATCTTTACATGTTTTGTTGTATTGATTGTGTGGTTAGGAGTTATACCGTAGCTTCGGCATGACAATATGGACTTTAACCTTTCCTGTAAATGTGTTAGACCCTTAACTTCGTTGCCGTATTCTTTCATAGTCCTGCTTGTCTCGCCGTCATATTTAAAATAATTTTTCATGTTGCATGATTTATAAAAAGAGTTTTAAATATAAGTGATGAACAACATCCCGACAAAAACAAAAAACTAATTCACAAAATACTTAAACAAAACAGTTTCCAAGCAACTTAATTTATTCACTGCTTGAGAACACAAGGAATCAAATAAATTACAATGACTCACACAACACAATTAGTCCTACAAGAGAGGAAAAAAATTTTTACAGTGTACCATACGTCCCAAACCTTATTGACAACAACAACCTAAAAAGAATACTCAAACCTACTGACATGAATTTTGCATACAAACCAAATAAAACGATAAACACTATTTTTTCAAAAACAAATACACCAATTGACAAATTACAACAAACAAAGAGAAGTGTTGAAACTAGAATGAACGAATACAAACTTGACAATAACAAAAAGAAAGAAACAACTGCACTTGTGCAACACATTGTACAGACTGACCATACATCTGAATTAGAAAATGTTAAAATACTCGACAAAGAACAGATATAAAGAAAAAGATATACAATTGAGAGCTTACGTATGCAGCAAAATATAAACAGAACCATGAATTTAAAGGAAGATACAGCAAACATCAACACAAGCTACAGAGTTGCCTTATCATAGACAAAATTATTAGAGTATGTGTTTATTTAATATAATGTAAATTAATAATTCAAAATTTGTAAGTGCTTTCATTGTTATTTTTGTAAAAATAACTTGTTTTTATATTTAAATAGACGAACCCTAGAAAAAGTATACAAAAAATCTACGAAACGTCGGGTAAAATAAATAAAAGGAATTATTATTTACTTATAAACCTCAGACAACAAGAAAAACTAAGGAGTAGTACGTAGAGCGTCTACGACGACTTGAGGCTGCATGGTTAGAATTTGAAAGCACCGACAACAAAATAAGGTGCCTCACAAATCTACCATTGCAACACAATTATTTTACAAATCAATACTACCATATTTCGGGCGAAACATCCAAATACAAGCAATTTTTTGAGTCTGAGATTGGAAAGGAGTCAAGTCGGTGCTGTGCCAAAACCAATATTCAGACAATCAACAGTCAGCCAATCCAAAGACAACGAAAGTGCAACCAATGACCAATAGAAAGAGCCACAACTTGACCAAGGCATAAGTAAAGTGCTTCGTAATCAGAGGGCGTTGATGAGAGGTCTAAGACGAACCATTGATGACGTCAATTCAGAAGAAAATCGTGAAGAATCGTATTATCAGAATTAACGGACAAAGATCAAGTTGACGGTTACTCTTTGGATGACTTCTACGAAATTCAAGCTGAGGTACACAATATACAATGTAAACTACAACAGAATATCAATAGTACCATCGAAATTACTTCACCGGCAGCCAGAGGAATTGAGTATTGTCAACCCCATTTGCCAAAGATTCAGATTCGACGGCAGATACTTACAATGGGTGGCATTTAAAGACCTATATACCCAGCTTATACACAACGCAACAATGAGCGAGGTGGAAAAAATGTTCTATTTAACCACGCATCTGGCAGATGAGCCAAAGAATTTAATAAAACATTTGCAAATTTAAACAACAAATTATGAAGTAGCTTGGTATATTCTGGTTGACAGATACGACAACGAAAGACTCATTGTTACAACCTTGCTTAAAAATTTACTTTCCCATCCACACATGAAAACTGAAACTCTACAAGCCCTGAAAAGTTTACATGATCTTGCTAAAGAATGCACCCATGGACAAATGGGACGCCATATTGGTTCACATTTTACTGAAGAAGCTTGATCACTCGACTCAATCGCTATTTGAGCAATCACTACATGACAACAAGAATCTCATTAGTCTAAATAAATTACTTACATTCATAGAGCACAGATTCCAAGCACTGGAAACACGCGGAAAGTCCTACGAGTCAGGTGGTGGAAAGGACCGAGCAAAATTCATAGCAGCAGCTGCAGCACCCTTAAATTGTAAGGTATGTGGATCGACAGGACATCCCATATATTATTGTGAAAAGTTCCTGAAAATGTCCCCAGTTCAGAGACTACAATGGAGACAAAAGAAGAAGCTTTACGTCAACTGCCTCAAATCAGAGCATGCTGCCAAGGATTGCACATCACGGTCATGCTCCAAATGCACTTAAAGACACAACACCTTGTTGCATTTGGAGAAAACATCAACAACCCCAGCTGAGAATTATCAGAAAACAACTCCAGCTGAAAATTGTCAAAAAACAGCTTCCACATCAGACAGAAATACACCAATTATAGCTTCAACAAATAACCAATCCAGCAACAACTCCCACATATTACTAGCTACAGCAAGGGTACAGGTAATTGGAGCCAATGGGCGCGCCGGCGTGTTTCGAGCCTTACTAGATTCAGGTTCACAAGTGAACTTGGTTACAAACAGAGTACTAAACAAGCTAGCGTTGGATTCATCAGATTCTTCACTGCGTATTGAAGGTATAGGCTGTAAGATTCACAATGTGAAACGACGAATAAACATAGATTTACATTTGATTTGAGGCATTTGTCCTTCCTACTATTGTATCGCCGCATCATCTAAATCATTCGACACATCAGATTGGAATCTTCCTAACAACATTTATCTAGCTGATCAATTATTTAATCAGATAGATAAAATAGATATTTTGATCGGAGCCGAATTTTATCATCAATTGATGCGCCCTCAGCAGATAAGAATCAACCAAAGATTACCAATTCTACAAAATACAGCTCTGGGTTGGGTCGTCACAGGCAGACTACAGGAAGGCAATAACAACGTGGCTACTTGTGCGGTATTCACCCAAGAAGAACAAACAATAAATCAACTTATTGAAAATTTCTGGAAGCTCGGGGACACAAATTGTATAGATAGAACACTATCATTAGCTGAGAAACGATGTGAAGATCATTTTGCTCAAAACGAAGAAGAAACAAGGACGGGAGGTTCGTTGTGCGGCTACCATTCCAGAAAATCCATCAATTCTGGGAAGCTCGAAAACGCTGGCATTTAATCGTTTTTTGGCATTGGAAAAACGACTGAATCGTAATCCTGAACTTAGAACAGAATATAATAAATTTATGCAAGAATACGAATCTTTGGGCCACATGGAAGAAGTTCAAGAAGAAGACATTCCCGACATACATTACGTCATGCCTCATCACAGCGTACTGAAACCTGAAAGTTCTACAAAACTGCGAGTAGTATTTGACGCATCAGCCAAAACTTCCAGCGGTAGATCATTCAATGACATCATACACTCCGGACCAACGGTACAAAGTGAATTGTTTTCAGTGTTACTACGATTTCGAATGCACAGATTTGTTTTTACTGCGGACATCGAGAAAATGTACCGGAAAATCCTAGTCGATGACGCAGACCAGATGTTCCAGCTCATCATTTGGAGATACACCGAGCATCAAGACATCAAATATTAAAACTTAAAACTGTGACTTATGTCACCTCATCAGCACCATACTTGGCAACCAAATGCCTTCAGCACTTAGCTATACAAAACACAACAAGGTACCCCCAGGGTGCCTCAATATTACGTGATGATTTCTATGTGGACGATTGCCTCAGTGGAGCTGACTCCATCTCTACAGCGTTGGAGTCACAACTTCAACTAAGTGCACTTCTACAAGAGGCTGGGTTTAAGCTTCGAAAATGGTGTACGAATCATCCTAAGTTGTTAAGTGGAATTGCACCTGAAGACCAAGAGATTGATTTAGACTTAAACGAAACGTCAAACTGCTCGGTTAAAACAATTGGACTAATATGGCTGTCAAAATCTGATCAGTTATGCGGTCGAGCACAAAAACCAACGGCAACATGTGTGACAAAAAGAATAGTCAGCTCAGAACTTGCCAGAATCTTTGATCCATTGGGAATTTTTGGGCCGGTAGTAGTACGAGCCAAGATATTTTTGCAAGAATTGTGGCATTTGCCGATTTCTTGGGATGATGAACTGCCCATGAATCTTCAAACCGAGTGGAACAAATTTCGTACCACCATAGAAACGTTAAACAAATTGAAGATCGATCGATTCGTATTAAAAACAGAAAAACCACTAACAATGGAACTACACACATTTGTTGATGCATCTGAACGAGGTTATGGAACGGCAATCTATATTCGAGCAACATATAAAGACAAAACTGTAACAACAAGATTGATATGTTCTAAGTCCCGCGTAGCACCCATCAAAAAACAAACTTTGCCTCGGCTGGAGTTATGCGCGGCGGTACTCGGTGTAGAGCTAACAAACCGAGTAAAACAAGATCTTCGCCTACAAAATAATAGAAACTATTTTTGGTCAGATTCAAAGATTGTTCTTTCTTGGATAAACTCATCAGCAGCATCCTACCACACTTCTGTAGCGAACAGGATAGCTAAAATTCAAAGTTTAAGCGATTCAGATCAATGGCGACATGTTAGCTTTAAAGAAAATCCAGTCGACGCAATATCCCGAGGAATGGCCCCAGAAAACCTATCACAACACTCAATCTGGTTTTATGGACCTCTATTTCTGTCGGGACAAGGGAGTGAATGGAAAAACTCACCTTCACAAGTTATTAATACAACTTGCAGTTAACAACGTAAATTAACAAAGCAGGTTTTAACAATATCAACCTCACAGCAAAAATATGACGACATCATAAATCGTATAAACCATCGAAACTCAATCAAAACTTTTCAACACACGATCGGTTATATGTTGAGATTTATCAGAAATTCCAAGACTACAAAAAATTGTCGCCCAAATAAAAGGCTCTTGATGCATATGAAATGGAAGAAGCTATGAACGTTATCATCAAGATCATTCAAGCGGCGGAGTTTGGGGAAGAATTAGAAAGACTATCACGCCAAACTTCCGTAAATAAATCAAGTCAATTATCCTCATTAAATCCATTCTTGGATGAGCATCGGATAATGCGTGCAGGTGGTCGGCTAGAGCAATCTTCATTACCATTGAAGTCCAAACATCCAGCTATTCTTTCACACAATCACGTTATGACCAAACTGCGGATGCAAATGCTACACGAAGAAAATTGTCATTGTGGCCCACAGACATTATTGGCAGCATCCAGGGTACAGCTTTGGATTACGCATGGAAAATCACTGGCACGCGGCACCGTCCATAAATGTATACGATGCACAAGAGCTACGCCAATTCTTTTCAAACAATTAATGGGAAACCTTCCAGCTGATAGAGTGACACCTGCTCGCCCATTTATAATTACAGGAGTGGATTACTTTGGCCCGATTTGGATTCATCACAAAATCAGAGGTAAAAGACCAGACAAAATTTATATCGCAGTATTTTGCTATTTGCATCCAAGACAATTCACATGGAAGTAGTGTCTAATCTGTCCATAGACGCCTTCATAGGAGCACTACGACGCTTCATCAGCAGACGAGGATATTGTCAGACATTGTACTGCGACAACGCTACTAATTTCGTGGGAGCAAACAACAAACTTGCCGAATTAGAAGAATCAATATATTCCCAATCAGCACAAGAAAAAATTACACGGATATGCAGCAGTCAATCAATAAACTTTAAATTTATTCCATCAAGAGCTCCTCACTTCGGTGGACTGTGGGAAGCGGCAGTTAAATCTGCCAAACATCTCTTACTGAGAAGCATGTCTACTGCATCACTTACATATGAAGAACTGGAAACAATAGTGGTTGAAATAAAAACCATTCTAAATTCACGACCCTTTTCATCAAATTGCGATGATTTTCAAGCCCTTACACCAGGTCAATTTCTAGTCGGTGAGCCTTTAACATCAACTGTAGATATAACTGCCCAACCTTCAAGGTTGTCTTTAGACACAAGGTGGAGAATAACGTCAGACATCAAACACAAATTCTGGAAGGACTGGACACAAAAATATTTACATGAGCTGCAGCAAAGAGGGAAATGGAAGTCAGCTTCGCCGAACGTCATTGAAGGTATGCTTGTCATTCTAAAAGAAGACAATACTCCAGTGCTACAATGGCCATTGGCTAGAATTAGCAGAATTTACATGGGAGATGATGGTCTTATCAGGGTTTGCGAAGTCAAAACAGCCAGGGGAACCTTTAAAAGACCAATTCCGAATACGACAACTCAACCTCGCAAAAGAGACAACATTCATCAGAAGATGATACAGCCAAAGCGAAAGGTAGTATCATATATGTCATTAGGAGTTTTCACTACAATTCTTATTTCACTCTGTTTGATGCCGATAATAACAGCCTAACCAATCAACGTTACAGAATTTTCTTCCAATCCAGGATTGTATTTCGAAGGCATAGGCTCGACAAAATTAGTGACAGCTACCTGGAAATTCATAATATATTACGATCTTACACCAATTTGGGAAAGGCATCAGGTTCTGGAAACTGGCATAACATCATTATCAAAGCTCTGCAAGCAATCGATAGCTTTTGAATCGTGTGAGACTCTTATCCTACAACTTCGGCAGACTTGGGAAAACCTCATTCAAGAATCAGCCCTTTTAATTCCAAGTTGAACTCAGAGAACTGCACTCGATATTGTGGGGAATATGGCCCATGCTCTATTTGGAGTCCTGGACTCAGATTATGCAGAACAAATGGCTAAAACTATAGCCAACGTAAAGGAAAACGAGGAATATATGCATCTGCTACTGAAAAACCAAACTTCAGTCATAGATTCAACAATTAATATTCTTAAGCAAAGTGAGAACAACACAAAGATCCGCTTCTCAGAGCTTAAGAGAAGCATCTATCAGGATTTAAATGTAGTCAAAACTGAGAATTCAAATTTACGGCAAGTTCAAACTCTAATGTCTCTGGCAATTCAATTAAATACACTTGCAACAAATTTACAAAGAATTGAGACAGGGCTGGTCTCTGCCCTCATACACACAAACCACGGTAACATTAGCCCACTTATCCTCACATCAAAGCAATTAAGAGCAAATGTTGCTAAAATTAAAGGACACCTTCCCATGGGCCGCGCATTACCAGTTGAAGATACTGACTTACTAGAATTATACACGATTATGGTCATCAAGGGCACAATAGCACAGGATAGTGTTATTTTCGTGATTGAGCTGCCTTTGGTAAATCAGAAACATTTTAAACTCTTCAAGGTTATGCCTATACCCATCAAGATAAACAACACAGCTATTGCTATAGCAACCAATATCGGATATCTGGCTGTAAACGATTTAATAAATGTACTGTAATTATAAACAACATATACCTATGCACTATGTTACATGTCAGCATCACAGTTATTCCTGTGAAATTGCTTTGTTCAACAACAGAACATCTCCGCAATGTATTTTCAATCACATACAGACCAAGGCTTCCTTTGTCGCACTAAACACCATCAACCGTTGGCTTTATGCAACAACACATCCGTTAGAACTCACTGCAGTTTGCGGCGCTGAAATTATGCACCTACAGCTCATTCATTCTGGTCTCCTGGAATAACTTAATCATCCATGGGCATGAAACTAGTGTCACTACTCTACATAATTCATATGTCATGTTTGGCAATATAACGGCTATTGGTAAACCATTTGAGGTTAAGAAGCTCTTAGCTCCAGACATCAATTTAGACACAAAATTAGATGAGCTCTCTAACATCCAACGGCAACTAGCAGACATTAAGGAGGTTCCAAGGGAAATAAGTTATCCGGGTCTTCATCATCCATACACTGGCACTGCGGCGCTGCTCCTGTCATTGCTGGTAATCCTGATCCTAATAGGCTGGCGACTTAAACGCTACAAAAGAACCTCAATCAACCTGGCCACAACACAACTAAAACCTTCGCCACCCCAGAGCAGCTCTGAAGTTTAAAAATAATTAATTTCCTTAACATTTATTATTATTTGAATTTATTTTCTATATTTGTATTTTTTCGCTATTAGCTCAACGCGGCGGAGAATGTTAAAACATATAACAAATTTTATATTTTGAAACAAAAAATATCTTTAAATTGAAGAAAAACAACACAACATAATAATTCATTATGTTTGGTTTAATGTTACAATAAGAAATACAATTGCTTATATGACAACAAAAAGTAAATGCAGTTATTTAACCTTGAAATTAGGGTATATTTTAATGCTTTATTATTAATTTTAGTTTTAAGCATAAGAAATTAAATTGCACACTGTGTATTTTTTTAAGTCATGGCAAAATAACCATATACGGACACCACCACGTCATAAAAGACCAAAAAAAAAGACCCCTGTTTCCCAGTTTTGCCCAAAGTCCTCCTGGTTTTTTTTTATGGGCCCTCAAAGATGTCGGGCCTCGATGTCGTTTTTGCAAAAAAATGATCATTTACTCAAGCTCATATTTTGAAAACCGTTTGGAATTTTGATATACTCTCTGGACCAGAGTCTAATTTATTTTGATCAAAACCTTAAATCAGCTGCCCAACATGCGACAGAAACCAGACAACCAGCTAGATACAATCAAATTTATTCTGCAGATATCGAACGGCTCTTGGCTGAAAAAAGAAAAATTCGTAGAGAATGGCAATCACAGAGATCTCCTCAACTCAAAAGCAGACTTAAAGAATGCACGAACCGGCTAAGAGACATGCTGGAATCTCGAAGAGTAGCATCCCTGAAAAACTATTTGGGAGACCTAGACGCAACTCCTCAATCAGATTATTCGTTATGGCGTGCTTGTAGAAACCTTAAAAGGCCAGTCTTACGTAAGCCTCCCTTGCGAACTTCAGCTGGAGGCTGGGCAAAGAGTGATACCGAAAAAGAAAATTTATTTGCAGAACATTTGAAAAAGGTTTTTACCCCAAATATATCGACTGATATAGTTGAGTTGCCAGTTCTCGAGGCTAGTGCTGCAGTACCGATAAGATTTGAATTTGGTGATCTTGAAAAGGCAATAACGGATTTGAACACCAAAAAAGCCCCTGGCGTTGATAAAACCAGTAACAAGATGTTAATTGAGTTGCCCCGTGTAGCTCGCAGAATCGTTCTTTTTATTTTTAATGCCATTTTACCTTTTGAGTACTTTCCCACAGATTGGAAGGTGTCATTGGTTACCATGATTCCTAAACCAGGAAAAGACCACACAAAAATTGAATCATACAGACCTATAAGCCTTTTGTCAAATATGTCAAAGCTGTTTGAGAGGGTGTTAATAACTAAGCTTAACCCTATTCTAAGCGACAAAGGATGTATTCCAAACCATCAATTCGGCTTCAGGAAAAAACATAGTACGATCGAACAAACTCACAGGTTAGTCAATGTTCTTAAGAAGACATTTATAGAGAGAAAATACTGCTCTGCGCTTTTTATCGACGTTTCTCAAGCATTCGATAAGGTATGGCATGAAGGCCTAATATATAAGCTAAAACTGAATTTGCCCGTAAACCTATATAAGCTGCTAGATAGTTATTTAACCGAACGAAAATTTATTGTGAAAGAAGGAGATTTTTTGAGCTCACCCCAGCCAATCGAAGCCGGAGTTTCCCAAGGTAGTATATTGGGGCCCTTTTTATACTTATTGTATACTTCAGACATGTCAACTAGTAACCGAGTTCACACATCGACATTTGCTGACGACACAGCTTTTTTGAGAATTCACGAAAGACCCGAAGTAGCATCACGATATTTACAAGACCACATATCCAATTTAGAAAAATGGTTGAAGAAATGGAGAATAAAAGTGAATGAACAAAAATGTACTCACATAACTTTCACACTAAGAATGCCAACACTTACAAAATTGTACTTGAAACTGTTTTCTCCATTTTAAAAATTTGGTTTGGTAATTTAGCATGGCATTTTCAACATGAAAATGACCCTATCTAAACTTCCCGAGTAATTAAATCATAGATTGAGGACCAAAATGTTTGATTAAATCAATGGCCGCCTTACTGATCTCGCTCATAAATTATATGAATATGTAAAACAATATTGCACCAAAACAGCATTGAATAATGGCATCAAGCGCGCCTGGTTAGAGATTTCTTTGAATTATATAGGCCAATTGTATGAGTTGCTTCTAAACCGAAGGGGGATTAACACATTATTAAATTAGTGTAAAAACATTTAATTTAGTAACTTTTTAAGAACCTGGTGATCTAAATAGAATTGGTATAGCTTATGATATTTTCCGAAAAGAAGTCATAAAAATTTGGTTTTCTATTCAAAATAAATATTTTGTGTTTTATTTCATATCTAACGTGACCATCAAACTTAAAATTTTATTTATTAAGGATTACAACAAAACATTTATTAATACTCAAAGCTAAACTCGTACACTTTTTTTTAATATAACATTAATTTTTTTAAACAAAATATTAGTATTTCGTATGCATGCCTTTGTTTTTCACGACCATTTTTAGTCTTTTTGGCATACTTAAAACAAGTTTTTCACAAAAACTTGGTTCAATATTTTCCCATTCTTCCTGAAGAGCTTTTTTTAAATCGTCCCTGGAACTTATGGTGTGCTGACGAATTTTCCTATCGAGATAACTCCATAAATTCTCGATAGGGTTTATATCTGGACTCTGGACCGGTGTATCCATGACATGGGGACAGTTATATAATAATCATGATCGCGCATTGTAGGCCTTATGTTTTAGGTCGTTGTGTTGGTAAAAATAAAAGTCTTCACCAAGACAAAGCTTTTCCTTACAAGCTGGCAAACTTTCTTTTAGAATGTTGATTTATTTATGCTGATCCATAATACCATCAATGAAGTACACCACAACGGGCCCAGACGCAGAAAACCAACCCCACACCATTACCAATCCGCCACCATGCTTCACTGTGGGTTTCATATTTTTTGAAAGAAGCGCCTCATTTGATCTTCTCCAAACATATGGTCTACCGTCCGACCCGAACAAGTTTCCAAAATGAAAAATCTTTTCCTTAATGCTTTTTAGCAAACTCCATTCTTATTTTCTGGGGGCTAATTCCGGGACTCGTGATCGAAATAAATTCGTATCGAAATTAATTTCGATGGTGCGAATTTTTCTGATGATGGCACTCGTTACCTTGCGAATCGATTTTTTAATAAAGTGTTGTAAAAGATAAAAAAAGCCTTAACCAACACTACAAATATGTAAACAAAAAACATATGCTTACAAAGAAAAGTAAATAATTTATCAAAAGAATTGCGAATTTGTTTTATAATTTTGAAAGTTTTTCCTTTTTTAATCGCGGTCATGGACGTAAATTTATTTTTTTGTTCTTCGTCATCAGAGTCTGAGAATGAGTGTGATATAAATGCAATTAGAAGGAAAATCCGAGTAACAAGTGATCCATTGGGCTTGCCAAACAATGAGTAAGTATACATCCCCTTGATTTGTAAAAATTACGTGTAAAAATTTATTTTTATAGGTTTAAGAAACGTTTTAGAGTTTCCATGGAAGCTTTTAACTATATTCTTGAGGAGTTACAATTTGCTGGACATTTGACAACTGCCGTACCACCAAAAATACAATTGGCCACCACTTTATTGCTTTTGGCTTCCAGAGGCTTTCAAAATACTGTCGGCAACGATTTTATTATTGGTATAAGTCAAAGCGCACTTTCAAAAATAGTTTCAAGAGTTCTGGATGAAATGGAAATGAAACTGTGTCCAAAATTTATGAATTTCAGTACCGATAGTTGGGAGGAAACAAAAGAATTTTTTTTGAAGAAGTACAAGCTTCCAGGAGGTAAGTGTCATGTACAACTAATGTACATACATATACACACCTATGATAATGACTAACTACTTCTTTTTTTAGTCATTGGCTGCGTAGATGGAACTCATTTTGGCTTACAAAAACCACCAAATGAGCATATGTTTTTCAATAGGAAAGGGTTTCATAGCCTTAATTCAATGGTTGTAAGTATAATTAATAATAACTATCGTAAATAAACCAATAATGATTTATTTGCAGATACCTATGTGATCACAAGTATGTAATTTTAGCAATAAATAGTAAATATGGTGGTGCAGCTCATGACTCTTTTATCTGGAAGGATTCTGGGGAAAGAAAGCTCTTATAAGAAAAATACAAAACCAATTTGCGAATTTTTTGGCTTTTAGGTAAGTATCCTTAATTAACAAACAGAAAATATAATTAATATAAATAATTTCAGATTTCAAGGTGATTCTGGTTATCCGTTAGAAGCATGGCTAATTACACCTTACCGAAGTCCACAAGAAGGCTCGAGGGAATCACAATTTAATGACACTCATGCAAAAGCCAGATGTATAGTTGAAAAAACTATAGTCATATTGAAAGCCAGATGGAAAATTTTGTGTCACGACAAAAGAAGCAGACACAGACAGACACACTCCTCAAAAAGTTGCAAAATATTCCAATGTTTGCAGCGTACTAGATAATTTATGTATAAAATTTAAAGTGCCCAATTATGAGGATGTCCAGCAAACAAATATTGATGAAGCGGCTGTAAACTTTGACACTGAAACGGACACACAAATAACTAAAATAGGAAAGCAAATAAGAGATAATACTAAAAATTCTTTGTTTCCAAACTAAATGTTGTACTCTCAATTTATATAAGTTCCTATTTAAAGAAAATAAAACAAAAAAATTTAAATAATAATTTAAAACTTATTAATTTATAATTATTGTAAATTCTATTTACGAACAATAAACAGAAAGGTAAACTTCAATACGAAAAAAACAAAAACAATTCTTAATAAATTAATACTTAAAAGAAATATGTCAATGTCAGTAATTCATACTTCTTTTGTTCGTATATTTAACTCCATCCTCTTAATGTCCATATTAATTTGGTGAAACTCCGTAGCCATTTCCATTTTCTTTTATTTAATTTTTATTATTTTATCCAGTCTTTTTAAAACTTCATTGTGGTAAGTTTCCGTTGCGCATATATTTTTTTTTTTAAATAATTTTTGTTTCCCTCGGCTCTTTTTTTGAAGATGAGGAATCGCAGTGCACTGCTACAGTCTTTTTTGGAGTATCATCTTGAGCAAATGTATCCATTAGCTTTACGATTAAATCATCACTTTCTTCACATGAAACTGTGGTGTTGTCATCTATTTCTTTGTGTTGCTGATTTTGGGATCCGAATGTCCGGACCTCCTGTAAACCAGCAACAGCAACATCAAGGCCTGCTGCCTCCAAAATTTGTTCATCAGCAACACTTAGCGGTTTTTCGTCAAAAGGACCTCCTCCAGTTTTCTTGATTGAAGATTTATTGTAAGAAAGCTTTTTCTTAACCATTTACTTTTGATCCGAATACACCTACCGAAAATTACTAAAGTCTTTGTCTGCAGCCTGTTAATGTGGAAAACAAGTAATAATTTACCTTGCGCCAAGTTTTTACATCTTTTAGCGGTGGACCGGAGGCATTTAATTTATTAGTTAAAGTTTCCCAAAGTCTGTTAGCAGTAGCTTTTCCTTGTCATGTATTTGGTAAAACGCCTTTGGCCCAATTGCTGTGCTAAGACATAAACTCCGCAGGAATTTGTTTTTGTCTGAAATTTATTTTTGTTATATTCGACCTAATAATTAATATTAATTACTTAACTTGCATAAAACTTATTAAAGATTTAACTTACATTTTCTTGTTATTTCTTGTTTAGTGTACCGAAATAAATAAAATGTGGTTAATTTTAAAAAACTGTTGTAACACTTGTAAAGCGTTCAAACATGAATAATTATTTTTTACTTTTTAACATAAACAATAAACCGTTAAGTTACTCGTTAGAGTTTGTGTAAAAACTCCTTTACAAAGGTGCAAAAAAAGGGAGTGATACAAAAAAGTACGAAAATCTATACGAATAATTATTTAATATAACAATTAAAATATTCATTAAATACTTGTTATCCATCGAACTATTTAAAAATAAAATTTCGACACCAAATTTGGTATCGAATAAAACTCGCACGGTTACATTCTATCGTACACTCGCTATCGAGTGCCATCATAAGAAATTTCGATACAAATTACTCGATGTCGAGTACGAGAATCCCAAAATTAAAAAAAATCGCAACTTCAAGTAAATTTCGCACGGTATCGACTGCGAGAAATAGCCCCCTTGTTTCTTTTATTGATAAGTGGTTTATGTCTTGCTTTTCTGCCATTAAAATCAGCTCTCTTTAAAATGTTTCTGATTGTTTGCGGACAACATTTTTTTCCAAGATCCCTTTCAGAAATTTCGGCGAGTTTTGGTGCACTTAAAAATGGATCCTTCTTAACTAGTCTTAAAATATATTTCTCATCGGCCATGGAAAAAATCTTGTTATTTGCTATTTTTGATTTATTTTCAACCGTTTTATCGTTTTTAAATCTTTTTATTATATATTGAATAGTTGATCGGCTTCCATTTACCATGTTGGATATCTCTCGAAGAGATTTTTTATTTTCATAATGTTGAATTATTAATTTTCTGACCTCAACATTCGTTTGACCTCTTTGTCTACTCATTATATCGTTTATTATAATTTTTTCAGAAAAAAATTTAACAATAATGTAACAATTTATAATTTGACAATTAAATTAAAATTTTTACTGACTTTTCTTAATCGTTTAAAAATCTGACGTTAGATGCAAATAAAAACTGTACGAGTATGGCTTTTGCATTGAAAGTTGCTACTTTTTTTAAATGTTTCTTTTTTTTGTCATTCAGAGAATAATTTAGTAATATAATAAAATTGAGTAAGTTTGTTTAAAAAATACAGTTGGATTTAAAATTAATATACAAAACATTTCTTTTTCGTTTGGTGTACGAGTTTCGCTTGGAGCTACTGTACATTTTATAAACGTTTGTGTTTTTAGTCTGTAAGATGATTACAATAAAGGAATACGAAACATAATTTTGAGCACATGTATTTTTTACTTTACAGTATATTGATTTCATCAAATAGTCACATGGGTTATGAGCACAGACTGGCAATTTTTGTTTTTCCACTTTTGAGTAATAGAAATAACAACTAGAAGTAAAACGAATTTTCCAGAAGAAAATTTGTCAAGTGATAGTGAAATTGAACGTAATACTAGAAGCGTAATAAATACTTTAGAAAACACTAACACACAAGGTTGTGGCTCAAGTTTTTTAACAATGGCGTCGAATTTGTTTAACATCGAAAAATTGGACGAGAAAAACTATGAGTCTTGGTGTGTCCAAATGCGTAGTATTCTCATCCATTTAGAATTGTGGAAGATGTTTTTTTTTTTTTTCATAATTTATTTATTGTATCTTCAGTCTTTTGAACTAACAATAATTACTCGTATCTTAAGTCTAAAATAAAATATTCTTTTTAAGTCCAGCCAGTGCTAGACAAAAATAATGTTTGTTTCACGGATTTTGAAATCATTTGCGGGTCATCCCTCTAATGTACGGCCAAGAAAAGCAGTATCTCTTCTTTTTAGTCGAATGTAACCAGGTTCATTCAGCATGTTACGCGCCAAAGGGTTTGGATGAGATTCAAGCCTCTTTAGATATGTGACTGCATGTTTCGCTATTTCTGCTTTAACTGATAGCATGTTTAGGTCTTTGTGGATGTTTGAATTTTTTATATACCAGGGAGCAGATGTAATAATACGTAAAATCTTATTTTGGCGCCTTTGAATTTTTTCTACATTGCTAGCTGAGGTAGTGCCCCATAACTGAATCCCATAGCACCAAATTGGTTTGAGGACCGACTTGTACAGTAGAAGTTTACAATCTAAGCTCAGGGTGGAGTTTCTGCCAATAAGCCAATTTAGTTGTACTACTTTTAGTTTCATTTGTATTAACTTGAAGTCAATGTGGCTTTTCCAAGTAAGGCGACGGTCAAGATGTATACCCAGGTATTTAACGTCTGAAAGCTGTGGTATCATTTGGTTATTTATGCGAATAGGAGGGCATGGGTCCCTACGCAGTGTGAAAGTTATGTGAGTGCATTTTTGTTCATTCACTTTTATTCTCCATTTTTCTAGCCATTTTTCCAAATTGAGTATGTGGTCTTGTAAAATTTGTGATGCTTCTTGGGCACTTTCATGAATACTTAAGAAAGCTGTGTCATCTGCAAAAGTTGATGTGTGGACTAGGGTGCTAATTGGCATATCCGATTTGTACAGTAAATATAAAATTGGTCCCAAAATACTACCTTGGGGAACTCCGGCTTCAATGAGCTGTGGCGAGCTTAAAAAGTCACCTTCTTTTAGTAAAAACTTGCGATTCGTTAAATAATCTTTTAAAAGCTTATACAAGTTTTCGGGCAAGTTCAGCTTTAGCTTAAATATTAGGCCTTCGTGCCAAACCTTATCGAATGCTTGAGAAACGTCGATATAGAGCGCAGAACAGTATTTTTTTTTCTTCAAAGGTCGTTTTAATTACATTTACTAATCTGTGTGTTTGTTGGATCGTACTATTTTGTTTTCTGAAGCCGAATTGATGGTTCGGAATGCATCCTTCCGCGCTAAGAATTGGATTCAGCTTAGTTATTAATATTCTCTCAAATAACTTTGACACGTTTGATAAAAGGCTTATAGGTCAGTATGATTCTACTTTTGTGTGTTCTTTTCCTGGTTTAGGAATCATAGTTATCAAAGAGACCTTCCACTCTGTGGGAAAGTACTCAAGACGTAAGATGGCATTAAAAACAAACAGAATAATTCTGCGACCTATACGGGGCAACTCAACTAACATCTTGTTACTTGTTTTATCAACGCCAGGGGCTTTTTTGGTGTTTAAATCTGCTATTGCCCTTTCAATATCGCGAAATTCAAATCTTAGGGGTACTACGGCACTAGTCTCTACTGAAGGTAACTCAGCTATATCAGTACATACATTTGGGGTGAAAACCTTCTTCAAATGTCCAACAAACAAATTGCCTTTTTCGGTATCATTCCTTGCCCAGTTTCAACAAGAAGTTCGCAAGGGAGGCTTACGTACGACCGGTCTTTTAAGGTTCCTACAAGCACGCCATAATGAATAATCTGATTGTGCAGTTGCGTCGAGGTCTTCCAAGTAATTTTTCAGAGATGCTACTCTTCGAGATTCTAGCAGTTCTCTTAGCCGTTTCGTGCAATCTTTAAGTCTAGATTTGAGTTGAGGAGATCTGTGTGCTTGCCACTCTCTTCTAATTTTCCTTTTTTCAGCCAAGAGCCGCTCGACATCTACAAAATAAATTTGATTGTATCTAGCCGGTTGTCTGGTTTCTGTCGCATGTTGGGCAGCTGATTTAAGGTTTTGATCCAAATAAATAAGACTCTGGTCCACATCTTCTGGTGTTCTTAGCGGTATGTTTTCCGAACAATGAGTACTGAGATACTTTATATATTTCAACCAATTAATGCTTGTGCAAGTTGTTGGCGACACGATATTTTGCTGATTCCATATATAGACAATAGTGGGTAAATGATCTGAGGATAATTCGAGTGACGCTTCAACCTTAATCATTTCTCTCGAAATACCTTTAGTCACGCCAAAATCAATAACATCAGGTATTTTTTGTCGATCAGTAGGCCAATAGGTGGGTTGTCCACTTGATATCACATTCAGACGCATTTTTGAAATTGTATCAAACAAAACACGACCTTTTGGAGTTATTAGGCGTGATCCCCAAAACGTATGTTTAGCGTTGTAGTCGCCTGATGCTATGAAACAGGGACCTAGTGATTTGTAAAAGTCGATATATTGACTCTCTGATATTTGAAATCTAGGAGGTGAATAAATCGAAGAAATAACAAAGTTTTGATGATATTCTTCAATACAGATGTTTGTTGCTTGGAGGTAGTCCTCACAAAAGTCACACAGTAAATGATGTTTAATTCGAGCCTTTATTAGTATTGCTGAACCACCACATGCTCTGCCACGGGGGTCTTTAGTGTAATATAATATATAGCCATTGATTTTAAAAAAGCTATTTGTTGTTAAATGAGTCTCTGAAACCATCATGACATCAATTTGTTGGTTCTTCAAGAAGTACTCGAGTTCATTTTTGTGTTGGCGTAAGCCGTTTGCGTTCCAGAAACATATTTTTAAACAGTTCATGGTTTGTTAAGTACCGCCTGCAACATCATAGATTGCATGCGACGCAAACCGGAGGCAACTTGCAGTAAGCCCTTGTATGGCCGTATTCTTGGCAATTTAAACACTGAACGGGTCCTGACCGCTTATGTGGTTCCTCTACACTTATCCTGCGGTGTAACAGATATTTTAGATTATAAATGGGATGCGTTTCGTTCTTCTTTAATCTAATATCCCCAGGTTCCAGTTCAACGCGAAATAGAGGTTGAGGGACACGCTCTCGATTTCTGAGATTGTCAACGCTTTTAACCTTAAATCCTGCTTTTTGGAGGCCAGCTTTGATTTCCACTGGATTAACATATGAGTCAACACCTTTGATGACTACCTGTAGGCCTTTGCTACTCTTCAGCTGATAGCTATAAAAGTTCTTATTGCAGCTTTCAAACTCCATTACTGCTTTACGATAACTACTTTCGTCTATAAAATGAATTTTAGTTTCATCAATTTCACCACGCTTGATTGGAATTACATAGAATGAATTTTTCCCGATAATTGAAATTAACTTATTTATTAATTCATTCGAATTTTTTTCCCTTAAAAAAATTGGTGGTGGTTTAAACGACTTCGGTGCCGTTTTTTGCTCACTTGTTTCGCTATCTAAAATAGCAAAACGATTTTGGGAACTTATACCGTTAGCCTCCTTATCTTTAAGTACTTTCGACATTGGTGCAATCTGTGAAGATTTAGGGCTTCGACCTCTTTTCAATACAGTTATATATCTGTCCATTCCCACTTGCGTCTTAGGTTTTTCTGCACTATCCATATTACTGTTGGTAACACTGTGTTCAGAAGGCGACTTGTGGAAGATAGTATCAGGAAAGTACTTTAAACCTGCATCCATTCCGAACAATGGGAGTTGAGGGACGAAAAAGCACTGGCCACATTAATTTTATCGGTAAAATCGTCACAAGTTATCATATAAAATCTTGTAAGACATTAGCGGTCGCATGGCAGAAGCTGGAATCCATATATAAATCAAAAGGAACAGCACGAAAAGTAACACTTTATAAAAGTCTTTTTAGGTCTTCGTATGTCTGAAGACTGCAACGTAATGGAGTTTTTAAATTCATTTCTGATATTGTCGAAAAATTAGCTGAAGTAGATATCGTGCTCAATGATATATAATATAATAAAACCCGCAACAACAGATATAGCAAGAAAGGTAGTAACAAAAGTGATAGAACTAATTTTAATGAAAGTAGTATAGAGAAAAACTACAATATCAATAACACCAGCAATGATGCTAGAAAAAACGTTATGTTATGTTACTTATGTGGAAAACGTTTTCACTACGCAAAGAACTGCAGAAATAAATCACAAAAAAGGGAACACACGTTTCTAGCAAAGTCAATATTAACTAATTCATACAACAACAATTTATCAGCTACTGAAATTGCCACAAGTGGATCGTAAGCTGTTCGTATCGTTCAAAGAGGACAAACAACAAATTACAGTAATTATGCAGTAGGAATAGGAGAATAAAAATTAAAGTGTCAAACTGCATACTCTTACTTCAAAAAGTTTTATATGTGCCTTAGTTGCAAGTCAATTTTTCCTCAGTAAAATAGGCGTAGAAAATGGTGCAGTGTTTAGTTTTGACAAAGAAAAAGTAATCATAAGAAATAAAAATAAAGAAATAGTGTTTAAAGCGCATTAAGAAAATAATTTATATGTTTTTTACAGTTTAATTTTACATGTGTTGAAAATGCAATTAAATGGCATGAAAGGCTTGGACATGTAAATTATCAAAGTTTAAAAGACAATGTCAATAAAAACATTGTGCGCGGTTTAGACAAAATATTATGTATTTGTGCTCGGTCGTTTCCTAAATACACTGAAAACTATAGTAAAAATATTCTTTACTTAATTCATTCAGATTTTTGCGGTCCTTTTGCTACTGAATACTTTGGTATTTGTGTATTTCATTAAACTAAAGATGAAGCCTTTGAAAATTTTAAGATATTTAAAACACTCGTTTGAAAAACAAACAGGCCTAACAATAAAGAAACTAAGAAGTGATAATGGCAGCGAATATGTAAATCGCGAATTTGATAATGACTTAAAAACAGTATCAATTACTATAAAACGGTATCAAAAAACAATTGACTACTCCACACACGCCCCTGCAAAACGGGGTTTCAGAGTGTTTTAATAGCACATTGGTTGAAACGGCAAGATGCTCATTTGTCCAGTCATGTTTAAGCGATTTTTTTTGGCCAAAGCAGGGGCTGCGGCGGCGTACGTGCGAAATCGATGTTCATCAAAAACAATTAATGACATGACTCCGTATAAAAAATGGTATGGCAAAAAATCTTTAGTTAAACACTTTAGTTTTTGACTGCTTAGCTGTGGAACTAGATAAAATACAAAGAAATAAATTGAAAGCCAAGGGAAATGTTTTTTATATGGTCGGATACTCTGAAACTTGCAAAGGGTACCGACTATATGACCTAAAGAATCGTTCAATTGTAGATCGTCGTCATGTCGTTTTCAATGAAAATAGCTTTAAAATACATGAAAATCGTGATGGCAGTTCTATTTTAACAATTAACAACAACAAGGTTGAAGAAGAAGAAGATCTGGCTGTAGTAGACAACGAAAATAAACACAAGAATAACGATGACTGCAATAATAATGTAAGTAAAAGTGAATCAAAAAATAAAGTAGAAGGTGTAGAAGAAGATTATAGAAATGGTCATTCCTAGATGTTTTCCTGACATAAAAACATGAAACTACTTACAAGAATGGTTTGATGCAGCACAAAGTGAGTATAATACGCAATAATACTTGGTCACTGGTAGAGTTGCCTTTAGGGCAAAAAGCCGTTAGATGTCGTTGGGCGTTTAACACAAAGAAAAACGAATCTGGTGACATAGAGAGGTTTAAAGCTAGGTTTGTTGCCAAGGGATGCAGCCAGCAATATGGGTTTGAGTGTGTATTGGAAAGTGTTGCGGACGTGTTTAAGACTTGATCTCTGATAATAATAGAAAATCTCGCTAAACAAAACAAAAAAGTTTTCTGAAAGACTTACATACATTAACGGCAAAGCAATAATCTGTGTTTGAACATATAAATCATTCCCAAGTTCACAAAATTTTCTTTAAAATATTTAAAAATTTATATAAAGCCTTTGTGAGTTAATTTAGTTTAAAAATCACTCAAATGAATTAACAACTAACCGAGACAGCTACTTGGTGCTAAAATATAAACAACTTAATAAAAAACATCACCAGCTGTTCTGTTCCAGCGAATACTGGTTAAAAGAAAATTACCAAAATAAAAATAATATAAAAGTGGTGCCAAGTTACTGAGGTTTTACTATCGTCCGTTAATTTCAAAATATACATTTAAAGAAATCACTTTTGTTTGTTTATTTTTAAAACAAATAAATAATAGTAATATATCTTAAAACGAGCAAATGTTACAAGAAGTAAAAAAAGTGTAAACTTAAAAAAGAGAAACTCCAAAAAAATAATAAAAAATCCTGCAACAAGTGAAACTTCTAGTAACAACAACAGTATACAAGCATCCAACAATAACATTAATTTTATACCTACAGTAAACACTCCACAACAAATACGCAAAAAAGACATTTTAAATAAAACTTACATAGGGATTGAGAATGAATCATCTCGGCTTTCCGCTTGTCAATCGCCCTTTAAACTGGTAACAATGTTGGATAACCGTTTTGAAAAATTAACCCAACAAATATTGAAAATAAGTTTAAAGAGTGTAAAGAAGAACTGTTGAGCGATATTGACAAAAGATTTACATCTCTCCAAAAAGACTTACATTCATTAAAGGATAGAGTCACACAAATAGAAAATAACACTATAAGGGCATTAAAAGAGAAGGTTTGCAATTTGGAGTCAGAAACTTCCGAGATAAAAAACTTTAGAGCAGAAATAATTATTCTAAAGAGACAACTCAATAAGCAAGATAATTCTGTCGTTGCTGCCAGTATACGAAATTGTGGTATACCCTATCATAAAGATGAAAATTTATATCACACTTTTAATACGTTATGTAATAATTTAAATGTAACCAGTCCAAGAGTAGATACTGGATACAGACTAAACAAGATTTATAAAGACGCAAAAACATACATATACACCAAAAAACGATGCCATAATAATAAAAATGCATTCGCCGTATGAAAAAAATTTCCTTTTCAAGGCAATTGGCAAATACAGACGAAATAACAAAACAACATTGTGCCTTAGACATGCTGACTTTGACAGTAATAGTCCCATATATATTAATGAAAATTTAACATCACAAAATCATAAAATTCTACAAGAAGCGATCAAAATGAAAAATCGAATCGGATTAAAACAGTATATTCTCTGCGTGGCCTAATATACATAAAAGTACAAGTTTCTGATGACCCAGTACACATAGAATTTATTGAAAAACTCCAGCAGTTATTTCGAGAGTAATATCTTTACTGCAAACATAATGCTTTTCCATTTGCATATGTATACATTTACCATAATCTTAATATATATGTATATTTTATACAATTTTTAAACCCGTCACTTATTTATTCTATAAGCCTTATAATTAAATGGTTATTAAACACAATATTTGTATAATTTTTATAACCAAAATATTAATTGTAGCTTTCATAAGCGTTGCTAAAGGTATTTTTCTATTTCAGTTTTTTATGCTTCATGACAATAAATAGTAGATATCATTCCAAAGATGTGACTGCCAACATGCTGAAAATTCTTTGTAAACAAAAAGAAGAACTAAAAATTTGCCACATAAATGCTCAAAGCCTTTTTAACAAAATTTATGAATTTCGATACATATTTGAAAACTCTGGAATATATGTAATATGCATATCTGAAACTTAGTTTCGAGACTCAATTACAAACTCGATGGTGTCAATGAATGGGTATAAGATTTTTAGAAATGACAGAAAATATGGATACGGCGGCGCACAGTGGCTGAAAATCGTTTTTCGTTGGCCAAAATTCTGTAACTTTTGAACCGATCAAAATATTGATATAATTTTTTTTTTAATGGATAGATATTTAGCTCAGCTTGATTCAGTTTTAATTACATTAAAATTGATTGAGGACTTTTAAAGGAATTCGAGGTCAAAGTTGAACATTTTAATTTTTTTAACTTTCTGAGTGAAATATGGGTTTATTCTGTGTGTAACATAGTAAAATATCCCTCTAAGATCCAAAAAAGTATATGTTCTTGATCAGTGATGAAATCTAAGACGATATAGCTATGTCCGTCTGTCCATACGTCCGTCTGTCCATCCGGCCGTCCGTCCATTCGCATGTCTGTATGAACACGATTCAGTCTAAACGAAAAGAGCTAGATCCTTGAAATTTGGTACATATATATCTTGAAGGATAGGGCAGGCTAAGTTCGTAAATGGGCCAAATCGGACCAGGGGGAAAAAAATTCCCCTAAGAAGAACTAAACCAACCCCTGAAAAACTACACATTTTTACAAGTTTTTTTTGTAAATTTGTTAAGCAAATGAAACATTTTTATGTCAAAGAAGGTTCAAGGTCTTTACCCTGGAGCCAGAAAATCATAAAACTTTATTTTTGGACCCCGCCCCCTTTTTGTGGGCGTTTATATAGCATATTATATGAAAAATAATGTCAATAATTAACAAATTGTATTACCTAAGCCTAGATTGCATAAAAAATTAATTTTTAAGCTTTCATGACGAATGGAAAATGTACTCGGATCTTCTGCGCTACCTTCACCTCACCCCCCCCCCCCCCCCCATCTTCATCAAAATCCCGATGGTCCACTTTCCATTGATTTCGAATACTGGATATGAACGGATCTGACGTTGCCAATAATATATTAAATAGATCTTCATTTGTTGAATTCCGTGAAATTTTCCTAGTATTGTGCTCTCTATAAAATATGTAATCCTTGTTCCTTTTTTCCTGAGCCTCCTCTGATAGATCTCCAAGTGGCACCAAATGATATTTAATGACATCTTCACCATGATAAACGATTTTGTGAACTGTTGCAGACATATTTCTCCATGGGTAGTTAGTTGTATATATTTTTGCTGTTTCCTTAGCATAATCTCCAAATTTTCTACAGTCAATTTCTTCATTGCACGCAAGTACTTCTAGTATTATTTTAAATCTGAAAATAAGGTTGAAATCCACTCCTGTTATTTCAGATGCTGTTTCTGGATCTGAAAAGAATCTTCTTGCGGTATTGCCATCATTTGTATTGCCTGACCCTTGTTTTGGCTGATCTATAATCAGTCCACGTTTGCGATATTCATCTTGAACATGTTTCTTTTTTGAACTTCTTAACTCTTTGTTGGTCACGTTGTTTCTTATTGATCCTGAAGACCCGAAATCCAAATCATAACTGATTTTTAGTATGTGTTCCATAAGTCGTATTCTTGCGTGTAGTGGTGATAATCCAAATTCATATGCATCGGTATTATCTAATGATTTTGCTGGGACTTGGTTTAATTGGGTTGATGTTGCTTGGCATATAATGCAGCTGGATGCAGCCTTCGTGTTAGTCAAAGCCTGACCCACTTTTCCATCTATCATTGTCAGGACTAACTGGTAGCTTACTTCAATTTGCTGCCCATCTAACTGTAATTGTAATGGCTGTAGTGCTGTAATTTGGGCCTTGATATCACTAATTTCGTTATTAATAACATCATTTGTTTCTTTTTTGAATTGAAATTTGATTGGCCTGCAGTATTTCGTAGAAGATGGTGTCTCATTTTTCCAAATATCCATTGTTTGCGTTGTACTAGTCTAAGGCTCTGAATCTTCCAAAATCTTTTTCAATCGCAATGGTACAAATGATGCCATGAACATATCTGAGTCAGAAATATTTTCACATACAGCTTGTTTATATTGTTTTTGTCCCGAAGAACCATCTCATCCCCATTTACAAAAAAGAATTAACTTTGTGTTTCCGTATTTCTTCAACTCATTTCCTGTTATTGATTGCAGCAACCGTGCGGCTGTGTGATCAAGTAGAGATTGTAGTTGTACCTCTGCCGAAATTGGTGTGATTGTAATAGTGTCCTTTGATGGCAAATAGTCCATTTTAGCAGTGGTTATGTGATGATATGCTGGATATATATTTGAGCCTTTTTCAATCGCACGCTGTCTGAGTTTAATATATTGCTGTTTTGTTAATTTCAAATCCAGAAATAATGCTAATGCCTCCTCATTTGTGTACTGTATTGCATCATTCGGAGTTGGTATACTTTTAAGAATCCGTTTTGTTCTCGGTGGACTAGCTTTAACAACTTTTTCAATGATATCCACTTTTGTAAATTGGTTCTGTGATCGTAATTGATGTAGGAAAGATTCTTTTATATTTGTAGAACCAAAGGCATCGTTAATATCTTTAAGCTTCCGCCTCTTAGATCTATCGCTGCAATTGTCCACTAATGATTTGCGTGGTCTTCCAGCCTTATCTTGCTTTGCTGTTTCTGCAGCGACAGTAAGTTGACCTTCTAACCACTTTGCACTTTTTATATAAAATTTTTGTTTACTGTACATAACTTCTTTGTAGCGTTTTTTTAATGCTTTGACGAAATTATATAATTGCTCTTGCATTTCGGTGCTACACGAATTTAAGTTTAATTTTATTTTAACGTAACTAAGAACATCTTCCTGATTTTTGTTTCTAAAATACACTTCGGCCAGTTCTTTATAACTGAAGCTCTCCATTTTCTTTTGAATATTTTTATTTGCGTTTTTTATGTTTTATCCGTACACTTAAAGGATTAAATTATTACTGAGTAATCCCTTAACTTTTATGAATTTTTAGATACATGTTCTTCACACACTGATCTTTAATTTCATAGCAGGTAGCGCTTAAATTGAACAAAACTGCACTCATGCGTCAATATGGGGTTGTTTTTCAACTTTAGTGGTTTAATGTCGCAATTATTGTTATAAAATTGTTTATGACTTTGGTTGACCCTAACATTTGATAACAGGTAAATTTAGAAAGAGATCATATGCTTCCTGTAGAGCCCGTTGTGATAATTTTATTACTTATTTTTTGCTGATCAAAACAAAGCCATTAAACCCTTTCGAAGGTATTATATTTATTTTTTTAGTTATACGTAGCCTAAACTAAAAAAAAAAAAAAACTTTTAGGCAAAAAAGTGAAAATTTAATACACCATTGTATATGCATTTTTTTCGAGTAATTTCATTAAAATGAAAAAAGTGTTCTACAGGCGGCTCGTGGCGGGTGCAAAAGTATATATAGCCTTAAAGAGGACACTTTCACCTTTCTCGTGGTTGTCTACGTTTCTTGTTCCCTTTTGTTCCCTAAAAGTTCTATTCCACTAAAGTTTAAATTTGAGGAAAATATAGTAGTTTCATAAAAATTTCATAACGCCCCTAATATTAAACGCTAGAGCTGTGTCTACTTACAACAACTAAAGACAATAATCCTACCAACATTATAAAAAAAACCGCAGACCATTATCGATGATAGCTTGCGAGTAGTAACCATTTAATTTTGATAAAAAACCAAAGAAAAACACCTTTTTCTGAAATTAAAAAAAAGTTGAGTTTGACAGCATGCCACGCCCACAATTATCAATATTTTAACATAATTTTTTGGCTACCTTAATTTGGATATATTAACTACAAAATGACGTAAAAATTTTAAAAATCGGTGACAAAAAAAAAATTTACTTTTGGCCAACGAAAAACGATTTTCAGCCACTGTGCGGCATGGCAATATACATTAAATTTGAATTGGCTTGTAAAATCAAAAGCACAAATAGTAAGATACCCAATGATAAAGTTGAGCATTTATTTATAGAGATACGCTGTGAGAGCAGAACATTACTCATAGGTAGTGTGTATAGACCAAATAACCGTATTGACTTATCCCATTTTTATAAAACGATAGAGGATTTATCACCACTTTATACAGAGGTAATAATATCAGGCGACTTTAATTCTAATTTACTATCTGACTATCAAGTCTGGCTGAAAACATGAAATTTATTGGTCTTAGTCCAACTAATGTCAGCACTCCAACACACTTTTCATCAACTGCTTGCACTTTAATTGATCTGTTTTTTGTTTCCAATGAGTCGAATGTTTTGATGTATGATCAATTATCGGCATCTTGTTTTTCCAAACATGATCTTATTTTCTTGACATATAACATCGCAATTGAACCCTCTAATAACGTTATAAGTTTTCGTAACTTCAAACGTGCTAATAAATATTTGTTAGAAGATGAGATTTTAAAAATAGATATATATTATTTTTCAAAGGTAGACGAGCAGTTAGGATTTTTGAATCATAATGTTTTGACCTTGATCGTGATACCATTACAAACTAAACTAATTAAAAGTAAGGATAAGCCATGGTTTACCTCGTATATAAAACGATTAATGACAGAACGTGATATCGCTTACTCGCGTTGGAAGAAATATAAAACAAATACACTTTATGAAAAGTATCGTTCGGCTAGGAAAGATACTACTAGGGCAATAATTCAAGCAAAATTATCATTTTACGCAAACAAATTTGAAAACTCGAGAAATATAAAGAACACGTGGAAAACCATCAGAGAAATTGAGCTTGTTCAGAAGAAGCATGTCGGTGACTATCCAATTTGTGATCCAAATACTATTAATAGGAATTTCACAGAGATCCAAGTGCCATCAGCTGATCACTAGTTTTACAGCAAGCTTGATAGTGAAAAGTCACCAAGCCGACATTTCAACTTTGATTGTGTTAGTGATGTAGATGTTTTGAAAAGCTGTCTTTCCATTAAATCAATGGCTATGGGAGGTGATGAATTCATCCAGCATTCTTTAAAAAGCTTCTTCCATATATCTTACCGTTTGTAACACATATATTTAATTTTATAATAACAACTTCCACTTTTCAAAAAATATGGAAAGTGGCTAAAGTCCGCCCTATACCAAAACCATCCTCAGATTATCGCCCAATTACAATACTACCCTATTTATCAAAAGCTTTTGAAAAAATTCTGCTTAAACAAATTACAGAGTATCTTAGTGAATATAAACTTTTAACTAGTAAACAATCAGGTTTTCGTGCAGGACATACTTGTGTCACAGCCCTCGCTGATGTAGCAGAGGAAATTAGAGAAGAGATTGATGACGGTCATACGGTTTTGTTGATCTTACTTGACCATTCCAAGGCCTTTGATACCGTCGATCATACT
The DNA here is from genome assembly GCA_949628195.1 of Phasia obesa. Classification (NCBI taxonomy): domain Eukaryota; kingdom Metazoa; phylum Arthropoda; class Insecta; order Diptera; family Tachinidae; genus Phasia; species Phasia obesa. The sequence goes on along the minus strand of CATIVE010000182.1, from coordinate 3,368 downwards.
GTCTTGCTTCAAAAATTAGAAAACATAATGCATTTTTCTTCTATATCTTCTAAGTTGATACGCACTTATCTTAGTGATCGAGAGCAATACGTAGAAGTTTCCCAAATTTCTAAATCAATTTCCCTCGCTGTCACTAGAGGCGTCCCACAGGGTTCAATTTTGGGGCCTTTACTTTTCTCAGTATACACAAACGATTTGCCAAATCATATTATTCACTGCAACGTTAGGATGTATGCGGATGATGTCCAAATATTTATCAGCGACAAAAACGAAGACTTTGTAAGTAAACTTAATGAAGATTTAAAAAGAATCTCATCATGGGCTGCCGTAAACGGTCTTAGCCTTAACCCAAAGAAATCGAAATGTATTTTGATTCATAAAAGATCCCAACAAATAACGGTAAAACCAAATATTTTTATAGACAATGAGAAAATTGAAATAGTGAATAAAGCTAAGAACTTAGGAGTTGTATTCAATAGCACATTAACCTGGTCGGATCACGTCTCAACCGCTTGTGGGAAAATACTTTCTATACTCCGAACATTATGGCCTACACAATATTGTACTCCTTTTAGAATCAGATTACTTCTTGCAAAAACATATCTGATACCAGTTTTAACATACGGCAGCTAAATTTTTGGAAACTGTGATGCAAAAAGCAAGTTAAGGCTTAACGTTACTTTTAATAATATAGCAAGATATGTTTTTGGACTTAAGTCATATGAATATCATCATCATATAAGCTTTTATGCAAGGCAAATTTTTGGTGTTCAGTTTGACGACTTTATAAAAATAAAAACATTGATATTCCTACATAAAATAGTAATTTCTCGTCAACCTGAAGAATTATTACAGCGTCTTTGTTTCAGTCGATTCGGTAGAAATAAGGCAATTATACCCTTAAAAAGTAAAACCTTAATTTCAAATTGGCAATTTTTCATATTCGCGATACGTCTTTGGAACACTATCCCAACAGTTATTAGGGGCATTAGCAACGCTTTATTATTAAAAAAACAAATTTACAAATTCTTTTCATAGCTACAATTCAATAACCATTATAAAAACTTATATTGAAAGTACTTTATAACTATTAATACATATTTTTATTTTAACCTCTTTATTTTCATTTTATTTTTAATTATGTTAAAATTAATATTGTTAAAATTTTTCAATTTGTTGAAACTTTGCAATTTTATTGTTAATCTTAAAATAGCTAAATAACTATTAGTAAACTTATGCTAGTTTAAAACTTGAGTTTTGTTGTAAAAGTTACCAAAATAAATAAATGAATAAATAAATAAATAATTATTTTGAAACTTTTTCGCCTGTTGCAATCCGAATCGTTATAGCACCAGTTGTTCAATATAAAATACATCTTCATCAATTAGACTGTTTTATGCGTCAACGTGATAGATTCATAGATAAAGAGTGTCCTGATAAAGTTTTAAAATTACATAAGGCATTTTATGGATTGAAACAATCCAGAAGATAGTGAAACTCAAAACTAGACTCAGTTCTTAAAAATATTGGTTTTAGTCAGAGCGATAATGAACCGTGTTTATACAAAATGGCTTCGAATGAAAAATTGAAATTGATCGTAGTATATGTCGACGATTTGAAAATTGCGTGTACATCAAAGAGTGAACTTGATGAAATTAAACAAAGGATTTCTGATGAATTTGATCTAGTGGACAAGGGTCTTTTAAATCATTTTTTGGGTATTGAAATTGAACGGAAATATCAAACAGGCGATGTTGCTATTGGCCATAAACAATATATTAAAGATTTGTTGGTCCAATATGGTTTAGAAAATTGTCGACAAGGATCAACACCACTAGAAGCTGGTTATAAAGTGAGTAGAGATGAAACTCTTAATAGAGTAAATCCAAAATCTTATCAGTCGCTTATTGGAGCACTTATGTATTTGGCGATCACCATCCTGACATTTTTCATTCTGTTATAAAACTCTCGCAATGCAACGTAAATCCAAATGTTGGTCAGGAGAATGGCAAAAGACACATTTTAAATTATTTGGCGAAAACTGATTCTGATGTTCACGGTTATTCTGATGCAGATTGGGGTGGTAACGTTATCGACAGAAAGTCTTTTACTGGCTATGTTTTTATGTTTGATGGCGAAGCCATAGCCTGGGAATCGAAGAAATAAACGAGTATGGTCTTAAGCTCCACCGAAGCTGAATATATGGCGTTATCAAATACAGCTAAAGAGGCCATATATTTAAAAAAATTAATGACAGAAATTTGTTTTTCTGATGAAAAGAAGCCGATGTTGGTTAAGACAGATAACAGGAGTTCATTACAATTAGCAAAAGATCATCACGCTCGTAGTAAACATATCGACATCAAATATCCTCACATCCTGATTCTTTAGCTGATTCTTTAACTAAGAATATAACTAAAGAAAAACATTCAAGAATTACAAAAAATATTGCTCTTTTTAGTATAATCTAATAATAATTTTTTTTGTGTTTTGATAGCATAGTTACTTTTATATTGTTAAACAAAAATATATAAAAAAATATTGTAACTTTAAAATTTTTAAATGAACTGAAAAAAAAAAATAATTGATCAAATGATGCGTGATATTCGGTTTGAAGGGGAGTGTTAAAAAATGTAGATGATCATGCATTGCTTAGCTCTTGCATTTATATTTTACAAATGTATGTATACATACATACATATATATGTACATTAGAGCACCCATGAAATGTATGGGATTTGCAAAAGTATTATTTTTTGCACTCCCCGCGCATTTTCAGTTATCTGGGGATTAAGAATTGAGATGTGCATTAAAATTTAATTTCTAAAATGTAAACCGGTCAGGCCTCTCGTATTTAAGTGGCCTTAAAAATCTGTTAAAAAGATATCTGGATTTAATTATCAATATCCCTTAAACTGTCATATTTTCGTAATTTAGTTATATAAACCTTTTATTCGTTATAAAAGGACAAATATTTTGTTCATACAAACTTTTAACCCACGATAAAGCGTAAGTGGTTTTTTTAGTAGTTCAAATAACTAAATCACAAAAACCTCTCAGTTTTAGAGTTATTGACTAATAGCTACCGGCCTGGCCGGTTTATGGCTTAGAAACAAAATTTTTATTTACAGCGTATTTTTTACCCCCTACATAACCGAAAATGTGCGGGGAGCGAAAAAAATAACATTTGCATATATAGGTGGTCTAATGTACATACATTTTATATTATTTTGTGTTTTTAGTCTGTAAGATGACTAGAATACGAAACATAATTTTGAGCACGTGTATTTTTTACTTTAAACAGACACATAGTTTTACTGGTTTTAGGTTGCTTGAAATCTATCCGAAATCTCTTACGCGACGGTGTG
>CATIVE010000181.1:0-14346 GCA_949628195.1 Phasia obesa | reverse complement strand
TTTTCGGAAGACCTTCTGGAACGCTTGTCGGCAGAAGGGACAGTGGAAGGAGTACTCCGCAATGACAACCTGTGTAAAAAAGACATGAGATTGGAATGCGAACGTAATGCTAACCGAAGGCCTTGTGCCTCCACTGGGTATGTTTGTATACACATACATATGTATATTTATAATACATATGTATGTACTTCAATAAAATGAAAATTTAAACACCTTTTTGTTTTGTTTTTGGGGATTTTAGTTAAAATTTTGATTAATGTAGGGGATAAATAAAATTTAATAAATATGGATTTGATTTTTTGAAAACTACAGAAAAAAAATTATTTATATAATCAAGAAAAATTATTTTAGGGAATTTAAAAAAAAAACTTAACTTTAGGGGTTTTTTATTTGCTTTTAGGGGAGATCGAAAAAAAATCTGGCAATCGTGCCGCATTCTATATTGAGTAAAATTTCTCTTAATTTGAAATCTCTCTTAATTTTTCAGTTTGGTATTATGGCACTCTATATCGAATAAAATGTTTGTAATTTTATTCGATACGTCTGTGCCAATAAATTATTATTTTTATAAAAAAAACATCATTAACATACCCATACATGCGAAAAGAAATTTACCAGTAGAAAAATTAATAAAATCTTGGCAAAGCTTAGATTCAATTTCCTCTATAACATGGTTTATAATTGAAGGTAGGATTTGAAAAACACAAAGTTGTCCTAATCCCACCAAATAGTCATTACCCACTCTGCACAGTGCGGCGCTATCAAAATATTTTGGAAATAACTCAGCCACTTGTAAAGAACTGAGCCGATTGATATAAAATTTGGCACCAGTAGTATCCCAGCTTAAGTGGGCACTATCCCCTTACCAGGGGTGGCTATGTGGTCTCAAAGTTGGGTTCCTCGCCCCTGCAAATTCTTTTAGAACTTGTAATTTCTTCAATTTTTGTAAATTATACATGCTCTTAAAGGTCTAGTTAATACCTGTAATACCTGTAAAATAATTGTTTAATCTGGCATTAAGTGTTGTTAACAAACCACCCTATTGCAGAAGGACATTAAGAAAAATAAAACTTATTATCTAAATTAAGCACTTAAGCACGAAATGGCCATAGAAATTAGCTTACCCCGTGGTAATCAAGTTTAGTTAATTTATAATTTTGATAAATCAACAATTAAAATTAAAAACGTAGTTTGTTTGTTGGTGGACTGTTAAAGTTTAAATATTTTATAATAGGCTTCTATTAATATAACTCTCATTCTGGTTATAAAAATGTATTACTGGTAGAATATTTTTGGTTTTTTTTAAACTTGGTAAAAGGTTTCCCGACAATCTGGCCTCAGCAGCAAATAAAATCGTTATAGGAACTAGCTTTTCCCCAAGAATCTAAATTGCATTTTATTATAAAATGTTATGGGTGATTAGCATAATAATAACTAATTAGAAAAGCAAAGTATTTTTATCGACTTTCTAACCCGATTAGATATTTAACCGTAGATTGAGCTTCAAAAAAAATTCATAAATCTTCCTTTGTATCATATTTGATACACACTGAACAACGAAAGAAAACATCTCTTAAAAAAGTACAAATGTTTGTTTTTTTATTTGTTTTTATTGAGACTTTGTTTAAATTATACAATATTTAATAAAATTTTAATTTATGGCTACTAATGCAATCTGCTCAAATACTTTTAGAGTGCTTCTCATTGCATCATGGCTTTTTGCACAAGCAGCAGAAATAAGACGTCCATTTATTTTTGTTTTCGCCCGAAGTGTAACACTTTTGGCATTTTGCACGTTTCTTTTTTGCAGAATCATCAACTTTTCTTTTTTAGAAGGACCAGCTTCACTGTCATTTGACTCATTAAAATTTTGATTTGAAAGTTTTGAGTATATCATCAAAGAAAATTCACTTCGAGGAAGGTTTTTACGTTTTTCCATGAAGAAAACACTTACGTTTTCTATATTTCTGAGTAGTTTTCCAATTTGTGTCTACTTCGTTATAAATAATATAGGCGTTTAAAGCAGAAACATCAATTATGTTCGAAAAAACAGCCATTGTCCAGCGATTGTTTTTACGTTTGCAGCTGTAACTACTTAACATTTTGTCAACGGTGTCAACTCCTCCTTTAGTGGAGTTATAAAACGATATTATTTCGGGTAGTTTCTTTGGACCGTTCAAAAGTTTTTGATCATGATGCATTGTGCTCATTGCAATTGTGCAATGAACTTTGTGGCTGATATAACTAACAAGAGTTGTATTAGGGGTAAAAGCGAATGATGACTCATATCTTGGTACTTTTTTGCATACTAACAACTTTGGAGGAATTGATCTTTTACTTTTCCCCATTGTTCCAACCATTGTTAAATTTCGTTGCAAAAGTTTTTGACCAAGACTGTGCGAAGAAAAAAAGTTATCCATTGTAACGTTATGCCCCTTAAGTCCATCAACTAAGTCAAGGACGACCCGATCACCCTAATTTCGCTCTGGAACGCCAGATACATCTTTGCCCAAATACGGCTGTATTTTCCACACATAACATGAACGCGAATCAACACGCAGCCAGAACTTTAGACCATACCGCTCTGGTTTTGATGGTATATACTGTCGAAACTTACAGCGCCCATGAAAACCTAAAAGTTGCTCATCTACAGTCACACAGTCATTTGGGTTATAAAACTGTGATAGACTTTCAGACCATTTGTCCCAAAGGTTCCTTATTGGCGCAAACTTATCCGAACTTTTCTGAGCACGCCTGGCTAAAACGTTATCAAACCGTATGATTTTGTGAATGTTCAAGAATGATCTTTCAGACATTATTGAACGAAATATGGGCCGTCGATAATATTCATCAAACATATAATGTAAGGTCTCATTTTTGGATCTATAATGCAAAAGATATATTTACATTTTCTTTTAAAAAGCTATTATTTTTATTTACTTGTACACTCCGGCCAATAATAAAACAGCCAAATAAGCATAAAGCGATTCTTCATCTACATCAATATGGTTGACACCGTTGAGATGTTTTCCATAATTGTTAGTGTTTTCGATTATAATTTTTGTTACTTTTGGCGAAAAATATAATAAAAAGGAGTCCCGAATATTACAAACACCACTTCAAGAAAATCTTGTAACACCTAAAAGCATTGGTCTCATATTTGTTCTTTTTTCAAATTACTTTTTATTTATCTGGGCGCATATTGATGATATTTTCCGTTCCCAATCTTCCAGTTGAGCAAGGCTCTCTTTGCCAAGAAGTTCCATCTTTGGCTATATATGATGGATCAGAACTTGAGTTGTGAATTTCGTCATCATCAGAGCTACTTTCCTGATCTCCCAACTCGTCATCAGATATATTCGAAATATCAGAGACATCTGATAAATCTCCATCTTCTCCGCCAGAACTCTCGTTAAGAACATCAATTACAAGTTCTTCCAAAGTCAAAAACCGTGAACTAGACATTTTAATAAATTAACACAATCAAATATCTTTTTTCAAATAATAAAAATGCACAAAATAGCACGAGCGGCAAAAAATTACACTTGTTCTATACAAAATTCACAAAACTTTAGTATGTATCAAATGTGATACAAAGACAATATTATGAACTTTTTCAATTTCTCATAGCCTACTTACATTTATACAAAAAATTATATTTGGAATCGTGTTATATACATTATTTATTTTTAATCACGCATGATTCCTTTGCAAATTTATTAAATAAATATTTTATGAGTATAAAATATTTATTTCCAAAAAATATAATAATCGAAATTGATTACTATGGGGAAAGCCTATCCAGATAGCTATTTCGCTAGTGCTTAACTAGCTCATCAGTGGGAAAAATCCACTAATCAATTGCTTTCCCCATAGTAATCAATTTCGATTATTATATTTTTTGGAAATAAATATTTTATACTCATAAAATATTTATTTAATAAATTTGCAAAGGAATCATGCGTGATTAAAAATAAATAATCTACTTAAATTTATTTTTTCAAACGATGTTTTAAATACGGGAAATAACAATATTTACAAATTGTGAAAACAGGTGTGCCATATAGTGTTGTCATTCAGAAAAATTTTTGAAATAAAAACGAAATGTATCATATTTGATACAAAGCTCGATTAACCGTTAAAAACCTAATTATTTTAATAAGAAAAAGGCTGAAAAGAGTTATTAAAATTTTATAAATAATTAAATCTTATTTTAGGCTCGTATTAAACATTTTACTTTAGCACTCAGACTTCTTTATTTTCATGCTTGTAAATTATTAAACATATTATAACAACTTAATTTCATGCATTGGAAAACAAAATCAATGCATTACAGTCTATTAGCAAACGTAAACGACATAATAAAGAAAAGAAAAAAACAGCCAAATCACAAGCTACTTGTATAGAAAACGAAACATAACGAAAATAAAGAGAAAAGTTACTTAAATCAACGCCAATAAAAGATATCTTGTATAGACAACTATGTAGAAAAAAGAAAGTAATCCCGCAACATTAAATAAATCAGTCAAGTGCGAGTTAGTCTCACACACATAGGGTTCAGTACTATGTTTAGTACGCCTTTAAATATTCAAGTTGTTAATTATTTCATGTATTATGGGGCACCCTTTATTTTTAAATTCAAAGTAATATTCGCGAAAATTGCATAGCTATTGGAATAGCCTTAAAATTTTAGGAATTGTTGTTATAACCGCCATGGTAATACACTTTCTATAAAAATGTCAAGCCTACCTATTGCGGTTCAAAAAATAAGGTAATATACGTGAAAAACATGTCACTGATGGATCACCCTTTCGTAATTAGTAATTGTTACAGCGGCCGAAGTACAACATCTAGTGTAAAGAATTAAACAGTCTACATATTACGGTTCAAAAAATAAGGCTATTCAAATAAAAATCATGTCTCTGTCGGAACACCCTTTAATTTTCTTATTTGTTATAACAAGAGTCTACCTATTATGGTTCAAAACTTAAGGCCACTCTTGAAGATTCTTAAAATTTTCACAGAAGGTGTATAACTGTGGCCGCTATAGCAACAAATAGTAAAACTTATAGCGTGTTCCTAAAGGCAAATAACACCTATTTGCCTTTATTTCTTGAGCTATAGGAGGCAACCACTTAAAATTTGCAGACAGTAATTGGCTCTATGTTCACTTTCTAAACAAGTATATAAAATTAAACCTTAATTTTATATGTTGCCATGGCCGATATGACAATTACTAAAAATTAAAGGGTGTTCGGACAATGACATGTTTTTCACATATAGTGACTTATTTTTTTAATCGTAATAGATAAACTCTTGATATATTCAAAGAAAAAGAATTTCCATGGCCGTTGTAACAACAACTCCTAAAATTTAAAGGGTGTTCCAATAGCGATCCAATTTTCGCAAACATGACTTTGATTTTAAAAATAAAGGGTGCCACAAAAAACATAAAAAAATTAACAAATTGAATTTTTAGGCGTACTAAACATAATACGGAACCCTACGTGTGTGAGAATAGCTCGCACTTGACTGATTTATTTATAATTTACTTCATATATGGGGGGTGAATGAACGAAAAAAAATTTTTTGGTTGATATAATGGTTATTTATAACCAAAAAAAAACAAAACTCTCACTAAAATTAGTTGCGATGACCAGAATAAAATATATCTTATAGAAATGGTTAATTATAACCATTTTATAAATTTATCAATATTAATGGTTAAAAATTACTTTTTTGTGATTTATCTTATAATGGTTACGTCCCTGTTATTTTCTTTTATTTAAACAAATATTGAATTACTTAAAGATTTGGCGCTACAACACAAATATTTCTTGAGTTTTTATTGTATTTCAAAACAGCTATTTTTTGTTTTACTACTTTCAATGGTATACTCGTATTGCTATATTTAAGGGATTAAAATTGGTTTGGTATTTTTTCGATTTAAGAAAATCGAACGGAATCTGAAGAAGCTAAAACCATTTCGATCGGAATGGTTACTCATTTCATTTCCTTGCGGAATTTGTGAAATGCCTGTGTATGCCCAGTTTTTAAAAGCTGCTATAATAATTAATTTGTGTTTTATTGAAACATAATCAATTATATTTTCATTACGACTAGTAAAAACAATTGTGATTAAAAATAAATCGGTAGCATTAAATTTTAGTAAAGTTTTTTCATTGTAATTATATATACATAATCTATACATATAATAAAATAGTAACTCATTTCCTGTCTTTCTGTCTGTGTTCGCATGACGTAAAAACTACTGGATAGATTTTAACAAAATTTTGTGAGGAGATACATTAGTATCCTGAATCCAATATAGGATATTTTTTAGGCAAAAATATATTATTTCCAAAAACAAGTGCAGAAAAAACAGTGAAATTACACCGATTTTTTAACGGACTTAAAGGTACTGCGTACTTTTAGTTACAACAATGACAAAATATGAATTACTTACTGCCAATTAGCCAATTGAATAAAATTTGTATTTGATTTGTATTTTTATTTTGTAGAAATACGTTGTTATTAAAATATTTTAAACATCTACAGAGCTTTGCAATTATTTTTAGAGTTTTATATAAATTTTAGAATTTTATCCAGGGATGGGTACCATTATATAAAGTAAATACGTAAGAGTCTTAAAATTTGGTATGCATTGCAAATTGATTACATTCAAGGCAAAATAGAAAAAAAAATATTGTCAGGACACGTATAATGTATGTGGGCACAGCTAGTTTCAAATAAAGCCAATAAAATTTCATGAATAAAAATGTTCCATGTATGATTTACATATACAGTGGCTCACAGCTTATTTTATGCAGTGCTTTTTTTTCTTTTCAATGCTCTATAAAAACAAAACTAACAGGAATCTAAAAATGAATTAGGCATTATTCAATAGAAAATATTCTTATTTAAACAAAAAAATATCATATATTGCAAAAATCTTCGTTTAATAATTTTAAAACTAAAAAAACAAAAAATACTACAAATTTTCATGTCACAGTTTTTTTTATGTAGGGACTTATGATTTTGCATATCTCAAGTTTAGGAATGGTAATTAAATTATTTAATACTTCGTGTGGTACCCTTTATTATCTACGACAGATTTGAGGCGGTTTGGCGTATATGCTGCCAGTTTTTGTGTAAAACTGGGCAAAATATTTTACCACTTCGTCTTCAGCGCTTCCTTCAAATAATTTTTGTTTGTGATTTTGTGTTTCCTTATGTTAATTTCTAATATTGACCATAAATTTTCTATAACGTTAAGGTCGGGAGACTGTGGGGGCGGAGGCATTAAATGTGGGCAGTTATATATTAACCTAGTTTGAACAATACCTGAATTGTACTTTGGGTCGTTATTCTGGTAATATCTAAAATTTGACTTTATACCCCATTGCTCTGCACTCTCCAATAAATTATCCTTTACGATCTCAAGGTACCTAAATTTGTCCATTGTTGTTTCATTAAATGTTTAATTTCCAGTACCAGCTGACGACATACAGGCCCAAACCATAACACTGCCACCACCATGTTTTACTGTTTCTTTTTGGTTTTCTTTTTTGAGCTCCGTATTTCGTTTCCCCCATATATAAGACATGTGATCTGAACTGAATATGTTAAATTTTGATTCGTTGGCAAAGATAACTGAATTCCAAAATTCTGAATCCTTGGTAGCATGTTCTTTAGCGAAATTTTATCTGCAAAGTCTGTTTTTCGCGATAATAAAAGGTTTCTTGCGTGCGACTCGGCCATGAAAATCATGTTGGCGCAATACACGGCGAACAGTTTCGACGCAACATTGTTTTCCCAGGTCAGCTTCAACTTCGGCAGTCAGTTTTGGAGCTGAAACCTTTAGATTCGCCCTAATTTTTCTTAAAATATATCGCTCGCCGTGTAGGGTAATTTTTGGAATGTGGAAGCATTTATGTTAACTATTTCTGCAATTTTTCACTGTGAGTGACCGTTTTTGAAATGGTTTAAGACCAATTCCCGTTGCTTTATCGTTGTACGCGGAACCATGTGAATTTTTTAAATTAAAAAAGTTAGACTAAAAATTCAACGCAAATTCAATTCAAAAGTTGAATACAGAAAAATTAAAAAACAATAACGCTTCATTGAGGTACCGTTACAGTCACAAATGGCTGCATAATTTAAGCTGCGAGGAGGAAAAAAAGTGTATTTTTTATTTTAATATCTTTTAAGTATTTAAATGCAGATTTTTGTAGTGAATGATTTTTGATTGTTTATCCTGAATATTTTCTCTTTCAAATTTTGCAAAATTTTTTTAAATTTATTGCTAGTTTCGTTTTTATAGAGATTTTAAATGAAAAAAATTCACTGCATAAAATAAGCTGTACGCCACTGTACTTTAAGAGTTTGTTTTAAACTTTATTTTACTTTTACAGAATGTTTTTCATACACAAAACTCTATAAATATGTTCATGCAAATATATGTAGTTTCTTTCCCTTCGTTATTATATGCAGCTTTTTAACTGTGGTTTTGGTATATTTTTGTATTTATTTGAATTTATTTCATTTCGTTTTTATTTATATATGAATTCTAGCAGAAAATTTATAGCACATTTTGACCCAGATTTGAAAGGAAAGTGGACAAGTGAATTAAAAAATGAAATGGCCGACCAATTTAGCAATCAACTTTAACTTAATTTTTTAAATCTAAAAATTAACATTTCACACAGAAAAAAGAAACAGTGTCTAAATACCTAATAAATTAGGACAAAACTTATAAGATATCTCTATGGTTTTATTTAAAGAAGGAAGTCTTATTATTTTAATAAGGAAAATCTTTAAAAAAATAAAGAAGAAAACTTATGGTTTTCATCAGGTATTCTTCTTGTTTTTTTAAGGTTATCTTCTTGATTTTATTAGGAGATCTTAAAAAGAAAAATTCGAAATTAAAAACTGAAAACTGAAAATAATTTAACCACTTCAGGGGGGCTACTTCTGATCGATAGTGTAGAGGGGATTGAAGCCACTAAATTTTTAAAACCCGAAAAAGCATGGTGTACACTTTTTCGTCCTCTCCCAGGGATCGAACCTGGTGTGCTTCGTTTTGTTGGCACGCACTTAACCACTATACCAAATGTATATTTTATTTTATATTTTGTGTTTTAACAAACATTTTCTATGTTGATTTATGTAAACGAAATAACAAGAAAGCTTATATAATCAAGAAGATATCCTTATTACGAAAATTAAAAAGATGATTTACACATGATCATATAGGCCCCTAGTGAAATCAATCAGGAAATTCTTTTTGAAAAAGTCCATTAGGTAGCCTAATGAAATCAATAAGGAGAATGCCTTTTTGAAAGAACCAATTAGGTAGACTAATGAAATTAATAAGAAATCCCATTTTATGCAATTCAGAAGAAATCCTAATAAAATCAAAAAGCTTTTCTCTATGGATTGTTTTTTTTTTTTTGTATCAAAAATGAGTAACAAAATTGTGAATAACAAGTTTTCTTCTTGATGAAATTAAAAAGATTTATTATATTAAAATAATAACGAATCCCTTTGGAAATATCTTTTTTTCTTTCACACCCCATTGCTTAAAAACATATATTTTTCATTATAAAGGGTGGTTACATTTTTAAGGGCCGATGTTGATTTTGAATAAAATACAAATTATTTAGGAAATAATTCTCATATCTTTTTATTTTGATAATATTGGTATGGTTCAATTATAAACAAAATATCGGCCACAACTCCATCCGGTGCTCCAAATTTTCAATGACGCTGAGGCATAATTGAGGTTCTATGCCGTTAATGTGCCGAATTAGCTCATCCTTTAGCTCTTGAATTGTTGCTGGCTTATCGAGGTACACCTTTTCTTTCAACTAACCCCAACGGTATTAAAGCACATGTAACTGCCTGACCGGCTTCATTTTGGAAAACATACGATGATGCCGCCGGCCCATAAACCGCACCAAACAGTTAGTCTTTGTGGTTTTTCGACCATCCTTCTTAGATCATCATTCGCCCGAAAGCGGCAATTCTGCTTATTGACGAATCCACGGAGGTGAATATGCGCCTCATCACTGAAGATGATTTTCTTCGAAAATCATCATCCAACGTTGCCATTTCTTGCCACTATTCTGACCATTGACGATTGCATGGTTCAAATTGAGTTAGTCTGAAATTGAGAAATGTCAAATTGAATGCAGAAAAAAGGTTGACGTGTGGTGTGGTTCATATTAAACATCGGCCCTTAAAATTTAACCACCCGATATTAGGCATTTTTGGCTCTGTGTATACGGATTGTTTATTACACAAATTTATCATTATTTAATTTTATTTATGCGTTATTTTTTTTTTTTTGAAATTTATTAAATAAATAACTCATGCAAAAAATATAATAATCGTAATTATTATGAAGATAGCAAGTCAATGGATTTTTCCAAAATTTTCTAAGTAGAAACTCAGATTATTAGGCTTAATTGTTGATAGACTAAATCATAAAATACATCAAAAACTAAACTGCTACACAAAAATCATATTAAACATTTTAGTTTAATTTACTTTTATTGAAAAACCAAAAATAAAAATAGAAAAAAAAAAAACAAAATAATTATTCATATTTTTTTAACACACAAAAAGTTCTTGTATTAATTATGACTACAATATGCAATCTATTAATAGAGAGTGCGTTATGAGAAGGAAGCCCGACAGTTACTAGTCGACATTCTGAAATCACTAAAGTCAGGGTTAAAGGCGGGTTGTAGCATGTGGCCTAATGAAATTTGATGCCCTATAATCACAGAGGACAGAAGGGAGTCAATATGGAAGTGGATTACATTTTAAATAATTATTAAACAACGAAAAACAGATTTCAAAACAGACATCAAATCGAAATTTAAAAGTCAAGTGGGAGTAATCTGTAAGCATACATTTTTCCGAAACTAAAAGATTGACTATATTCCCTAAAAAGCTTATATGTCACTCTTTAGTTGTTAATTTCATTTTCCCCCATTTTTTTATAGGGGCGTAGAAGTAAGGACTGTATAAAATTCAAGTGTCCTATTACAGTTCAAAAGATAACCCAGAAAAAGTTTGTAAGAGACGGAGGAGTTTTTATTGCTTACAAACCTGCTTACGTATTATTTCACAGTAGTGTAAATATCCTAAAAAATGCCGTATTGTGTTCGTAATTCGTCGTAACTCCTCGTAAATTTAAAAGTTTTATATCTCCTACCTTACAGTTGTGTTTTTTAGTATGCATTCCTGTAAGGGAAAATGTAACAAGTCATTGTTTTTTGATAAATCAACTGAATTTAGGCAATATCTGCTAACTTTAATGTCTTTTTGTATGGTAGGAAAATATCATGTTGCTTACAATACAAATTTTTTACTTGTTTTTATAGCGGTCATAGTATACGGGGTCTGTTGAAGAAAAAAGTTGAATTTTGAGTTTTCCCGGGCTGCGTAAAATCGTACATTGTACGATTGTATCATTGTCGAATTTTTTTTTTGTTATGTTGCTACACATATATTGACATTATTAGTCAATTTGGATTGGTAGTTTGTTTTTGACAACTGAAAAGGTTAGTCACGTTTGTGTGTGTTCTTCGATATTTGATTTTGAAAAAAATGCATCAAAGAATATGTATTAAATTTGGGCGTTAAAAATAGAATAAAGTGCTCCAGGGCACTTGAAATGTTGACTGTGGCATTCGGCTAATCCACTTTGTTTCAAAAAAGTGTTTTTAATTGTTACAAGCGCTTTACAGAAGGCCGAGAAGTTGCTAATGACGATGGCGATGATGAAAACATTGCAACAAAGAAAAAAAAATTGTTCTGGAAAATAGTTGAATCACTATTAGGGTAGTTGCAGAGAATATCAATCGGCTCATGTCATGCAATTTTGTCAATGCAATTTTCTGTTTTGGGCATGAAATGTGTGGCAGCGAAATTTGTACCAAAATTGCTAAATTTTGAGCAAAAGAAACGGTATTACTATCGCTAAGGAGTTGTTGAATGACGTCAACGACTATCCAGGTTTGCTGAAAAAGGTCATAACTTGTAACAGACTAACCTTTTCAGTTGTCCACTACAAAGTACTAATCCAAATTGTCTGATAATCCTAGCATAAATATGACTAACACATGTGAACCAAAATAACAAAAAAAAAAAAAAAAATCGACAATCGAATGTACACGAATGTAATTCTTTTGAATAGACCTCGTACATTCTTTTTTGTTCTCAAATGTTTTCCTACTGGCTGTTGTTTTGGTACGTTTGGCGAGCTCTTTCGTTGGGAAGATATCATTTTCAAGCCGCGTTTAAAATAGTACAATTAGACCGCGACAGATAGATCGCAAGGAGTGCATACAGGTCTCGGGAGCTCAATAGCGCTCTGTGAGGGCCGATATTGTGTTTATTTAAAAACAAATTTTTACAAAATATTTTCCAAAAATTTTTGAAGAAGAATTTTTAAAAAGATTTCAAACAAATTTTTACAAAAAAGTTTTAAAAAAATTCTCATAAAATGTTCAAAGAAACATAAGAGGGTAACACAATATCTAGCATTAGTACGGTGAAGGGTATATAGCACTATTACTTGTTAATTTTAAGTTTAATTTTCAACTAGTAGTATACAAGAAGTTACATACATTTATATGTATTTATATAATCATATAAGAAACACAACTAATAACGAACAAAGATGGTTTTGCAAAATAATGTTTTTCAGAAGCTTTTGCAATTTTTATTTTAAATATAAAAAATGCTGGGCAGGCATTGGTTAAAAATGTATGTGTTTAAACTAACATTATGTAAATGTTCATTAATTTAAAAAAAAAAAAAACAGAACAGAGAAAAATATGACGTAAGGTTATAACAAAATTGTAAGCAAAAACATTGCATTACATTGCTCATGTAATTATCTTTAATTGAACACTTAAATAAATTTAGTTTTATAAAATTAAAAAGTATATTTTAGATGTAAGTTTCCATGGTATCTTCAATGATAGATGGGAAATGTGGCAATACAGTACCAGAAAATGTTATTCGATTGCCTTAATGTGACATCTGCAAGAATGACTAAAAGTACAAAAATGTTAGCAGTGGCAAAGTTTTGACATGGATTAATTACGTGACTGTCATATATTTACAAAAACACAAGAATACCCTTACAAATAAAGTTAAGTGATTGTTAGGGGATGAAAGGTCAAAGAACTAATCAACTTTTTTAACAAAAATAATTGAAAGCACACCATACTTTTAATATTTTAAACATAAACTTTCCATATCCATGTTAACCAGATTAAAAAGATTAAACTAAAAATATTTCAAAACAAATGGGTAGCTAAAAAATAGCAACAGCGTTACAAGTCTAGCAGTGGTAAAATATTTTCTAATATTAAGTATATGCGGGATGCTTTTTACCTCAATATTAAATATTAATAAAGCTATGTTATACAAGCATAGTTGTCCATTTTTTACCGAGTTTTTAGAGCGATAGCACCATTTGCAGCCATATTCCATGCTTCATGTCCAAGACTTGAAATTCAAAAACTATCCAAGTATAGTTACAATAACACCGTTGTAAAAGAATAATTGTACATACAAACAGAAAAAAATAGTGTTTAAGTGCCTATTAGAATAGTGCACAATTTGTAAGATATCTGTATCGTTTTTTTTTTTAAGAAGGAAGTGTTATTTTAATAAGGAAAATCTTTTTAAAAAAAAAATCATGAAGGAAACCTTGAGTTTTAATTAGGTATTCATTTTTTTCAAGTGATTTTCTTCTAGATTTTAATAGGCTAATTTATTGATTTTTTCAAAAAGGTTTTCTGATTAAATAATTGTATTAGTTTTTGACCTTATTTATATTTGAATTCTATTTTCTGAAGATGTTACCCAATGGTGTAGCGAAATATTGAAAATAAAAATTATTAAAACATTTTTATTAAAAAGATCTTGTGCTAATTAAAAAATAATTTTCTGATTAATTTAATTAAAAAAAATTAAAATTTTTAGTAAGTTTATAATATAAAGCTTTTTTTGGCATCTCCTTTGAAATTTTTTGCATGTAACTTAGGGCTTTTGGGAAATCATATCACGTTTTAAATGAATGAAAATTATATACTGCAAAAATATTTTATATTTTTACAAAATAATGATTTTAAAAACCAAAGGTATATTTTATGTTTTAACTACAAAGGATCTATGTTGATTTATGCAAATAAAATAAATAAGCAAACTAATATAATCAAGAAGATATCCTTATTAAGAAAATTAAAAAGATAATTAAAGATAATTTACACATGATCATATAGGAACTTAGGTAGTCTAATGAAATCAACAACACTTTCT